>ML780614.1:401613-420017 GCA_009831015.1 Picea engelmannii | reverse complement strand
GGAATCTACTTGATAAACAAATTGGCTCCAAGAGCCTTGCAATCCAAGATGAGAACATAGATACATTGCGGGGCATTTCAAAGGTTTTCAGGAGTAAAATAAAGTAGACAAATAAAGATGAGAATAGTTGAAATCCAAGCAAACCAATATCAATTGGAGATGTTTTTTCTTACTGGACTAAGTGAAGAACTGATGCATGATCGAGTACAAGAAGCAACCATATGTATTACCAGGAAATATATGTTAAACTTAGGGGTAGATTTGGATTCCGTTGTTTGTGCATCAATTGACATTGAGAGAGATAATTGTGTACCTAATCACACAATTACAGAATCAAGGTCTCAAAGGTGAAAATATAGGAGAATAAAGACAACTTATGCTACTCTAAATAGGGAAAAACTCATAGATGGTGCTAGTTTAACAAGTCCTGGTAAAGATTAGGTGCAAGTAATGGTACTTCTACAAATAACGAGTCTCTTTGTACATTAAAGATTCCTATTCATACTATTGATGTTAAATCCTCTGCTTCTACTAGACATGGTCCAAAGAAAACATATTCATCTAAAAAAGGATTAAAAAATAAATGGACATCAAGATCTACTCTTAAAACAATACTTGGTAGGGTGGATGCATGTAAGACATGGAAACCATCTATCTTGAAATATTCTACTAAAAAAATGAGAGCTAGCAAGTGTTTGTGTTTTTTTCATCCATGGATTAGATGATGATCTAGTAAAGCAACAATGAAATACAATTTTTAGAGTGCACAATACTTTTATGATTTTAGAGATAATGGTCTCTTATTTCTTACAAAGGATGATTGGTTGGAAGATATTGATAAGGATTGGAGATTAGGTCATACTATTGTACTCACTTTGTCACATATAAGTTTTTTCTGGTGAGGAACATGCTAGAACAATGGCTGCTAGTAATCCCATTTTCACACACTTATGGGTGGAGAACACTGACCAACCGAGCTCTTTCATTGATGAAAATATATACATTTTGGAGGATGACATGAAGAAGAAAGAGAATGGTCTCAACATGTTTTCTTCTTTAGCGAGTGAAAACAAAGGTCTGTCTTGCAAGTATGGTAGCTATGAGAACTTTCTTTCATATTAGGAGAGTAATTGTAAGAGCATCTAAGATGGATGGGTATCAACTGAATACTTCTAAACCTTCTAAAAGAATTTTCAGTGTACCATTTATCTTCTACTATAGTGCATTATCTTTTTACTTTCTTGTGTTGATAGTCTATACACACATTTGTAGCTCCTTCCTTCAAGCTTCCATATAGTATTTAATGAGATCTACCTTATTGTGCAAAGTAAAATATTATTCATCACATCAAATACAAAGCATGAGCGAAATTCAATTGTGCCTTTGGTTAAGGTAGTTAAAGGAAAAGTAATCCTTACTCTTTGATCAACTATCCCTTGACTTACCCCTTGATTTTTTGGGGAAATAAATGTAAGAAACATTTCTTCTTCCAATGTCCAATTGATCACTATATATGTTCAGTTAGGTCTCTTAGAGTCTTCTTAAAAGTGAAGATATATGATCATTAGTCTTGAGGAGTTGCTTTTAAACATATTCAATCTGTTGCAGGATATGCATAACTTATCTTTATATTCATGCTTACTATTGTTTTCTTCTAGCCCACAACTTATACAATTACTTAGAAAAGTGATTGAGCTGAATTGAATTCTATAGAATCACCAAACATTGCCCCTTAGTAATAGTCACGCTGATCATGGGAAACATTCTAGCACTATAACCACACACATTAAGAGTCCTATATAATGACACATTACTAGCTTCTTTGTACCAAATAAGAGGTAGACCTTGGATCTTTGGAGAGTTGATGAATATTTGTCTTCAATAACTTATTGACTTCTTTATAGTATTGCACATAATAAACCTTTATCAATGGAGTTTCTACAATTGCAAAGGATGAATTAGTTAATATTTTGGACAAGCATTATATGTTTTTTTATAAGTATGAAGATTCCTTTGACACTCTCACTATACATGCTTTGGGACTACAAGTTTGATAAAGATTTTTGGGCATCCATTTTTGCTTGAGTATAATAGCTTCTTCTTGCTTCTTGTTGATTTATACATGTTTAAGATATTCTAAATTATTTTCCATATGTAGTTTGATTCTATATTTCTCATTTATAAGAACCGACAGATATACCCTTGACAACATAGTAGGTCTTGTCAAAGGATAGTCACCAATGGCCAAAATTATTTCCAATGTCATATACGATACCTTAGGACACTAAAGATATGTGTTTTTATGTAAATTATTGCAAGTACATCCAAAATCAAATATGTCTTGCAAGTGTTGGAATATTGTAACTGCAAAGTTATTCTAATTATTATTGAGTTATTATCATATCGATCAATCCCCTTTTGTGGATTGATCATGTTGGGACTTATGTATGACCAAATCCCCTTTTGTGGATTGATCATATTGGGACTTATGTATGACCAAATCCCCTTTTTTGGATTGGTCAAACCTTAATCAAATGATTCTAATTGAGAAGTCAACCCCCAGGGCTAATTAAAGTGGTTTTAGCCACTAAGTGAAGAAGTCATCCCTACTTGATGAAAAGACACAATCCTAGCGCTCCTCAACTAGTATAAATAAGAGATGTTAGCGCCTCATTCACTCACTCACTCAAGTCACTCATCTAGTGCACAAGTTTCAAGGAAGCTGCAGTTGTCAGAAGAAGGAGAGAGAGGCACATTGCTCAATCTTGGATATTCTCTTGTGTTTGGTCTTTTATCTTGGCATTGTATTGGCAATCTATATTAAGGAAGTTTTTGCTGATTTTTCTCCCCCATCCCAGGATAAATGTTGTGTACCTTGTGATTGTGTTTCTTTTAGTGATCCTGCTTATGCTATTATTGTCTAGTAAAATTGAAAATAAATTAACAACAACTCTAAATTTAACATGGTTTCAAAGCTTGACTGAATAGAGAACCTTTCACTGGCTAACCAAAAACGTCATTGTTTATGTACAAGAAAATTAAGGCTTTTTGTTGGAAGGGATTTTCATCCTAAAAACCATCTAGGGAAGTGTGACCTAGCCTAGTGAACTCATTATCTGCTTGAGCGCACCTTTTCAGTGGCCAGAGGCTCTGGAAAGTGAAACCCTAGTTTTCACTGGTACTAGAAAACTAGAAAACCTGAACTAGTACCAGAAGTACCAGTCCATATTTGTGTAGGCCTAGTTTCAAGGGGTAAAATTCAGATTTTATGAAAACATACTGCATCAACCTACTCACCTTAGCCAAGCACACCTCCTAGTAAGTTCATATTTAATTGCTGAGGGCTTTCAATTTTTGGTCATTTTCCCAACTCTAGGCAAGATGTTTGCAAGCACCAAGCTTGTTGACAAGTTAGAAGGTGTTGATAACTTCCATGCATCAAAGTATAGGATTGCACTCATTATTTAAGAGAATGATCTTGCAAAGTTCATAAAGGAAAATGTACCAGAACCCATAGAAGATGCAACTAAAGCAAAGTACAACACATATATGGTTAGGGCCAAAAGAATCATTGCAGACTCTATTAAATATCACTTGATCCCTCAAGTGGATTCTAAGAACACTCCAAAAGAGATGTTTGATGCCCTAACCATAATTTATGAAGGAAATAACATTAACTGAAAGATGAACTTGAGAACCCAACTCAAGAATACAAAGATGCGGAAAGGAGAAACAATTCAGAACTATTTCTCTAGGATTTCTCAATTCAAGGAACAACTAGAAGCAATTGGAGACAACCTAGATGAATATGAACTCATGATGAAAACTGTTGATGGTCTCATAAGACCTTGGGATACATTCATCCAAACTATTTGTGCCAGAAAGGAGAAACTAGAATTTGACAGTGTTTAGGAAGAATTTGTTCAAGAAGAAGCAAGAGTAGCTAACCGAGAAGAAATTATTTTAAGGGATGAAGATCAAGCCCTAGTTGCTCATGATAAATAAGGAAATAAAATCTCTCACTTCAATAAGGAGACCCACCTGCACAAGTAATCTCACTCCCCAAGGATATTCACCCACTTCCATAAAGAATCTAACCCTCCAAGGAGATTCCAGAAGTTTCAGAAAGGTCAAAGAAGAGAAAACGATTTATCCTCTTATCAATGTTACCATTGTGACAAGATGGGACATATTTCTAAAAATTTTCCAACTAGAAGAGAAGAATTCAAGAAGATAAATAACAAAAGACACCATGCCTATATAGTTGAAGATTATGAGCCACCCACGAACATGACTAAAGAAAAGATTGAAGACTATGTTTTATTCTCTGCCCTCTCAGGATCTGTGTCACCTGTAGAGGATAATTGGCTCATAAAAACTGGCACCTCTAAGCACATGACAGGTCAAAGAGCCATTCTCTCTAGCCTTACAGAAAATAACTTTCCCTAGAAAGTTACACTCGAAGATGATTACCAGTACCCTATAAAAGGAGTGGGAGAATCCACCTACAAACTCGATTAAGGGACCCCGATGAAGATGAAGGATGTAATATATGTACTAGGTTTGACAAAGAACTACTTTCTATCTCATCTTTAGATAAGAAAGGTTTCAGGGTTGCATTCATAGATGGTGAATTTCTTATGTGACCTAAAGGAAAAACCATAGAAGATGAAATTGTTATCGGAATAGAAGAAGGTGGATTGTATAAGCTGAAAGGTCACCTAGATGCAGCCTTGACTCACTCCACTGAGATTCCATGTGAACTTTGGCATAAAATACTAGCTCACATCAACTACAAATCCTTATCATATGTGAGAAAGGTAGTTACAGGTCTACTAGAATTCAAGGTCGGTCATGAAGGTGTGTGCAAGGGATGTGCATAAGGAAAAAACATAAAGAATCCTTTCCCGAAGAGCGATAGTAAAGCAGAAAGAATCTTGGAGCTCATCCACTCAGATGCATGTGGCTCAATTCCATAAATCTCTCCTAGTGTGTATGTATATTATGTGTCATTTATTGATGATTATTCTCGCAAGACTTGGGCTTACTTCTTGAAATCAAAAGATGAAGTGTTTGGAAAATTCAAGGAATTCAAAGCCTTGATAGAGAATTTATTTAAAAGAAAAATCAAGATACTCAGGTCAGATAATAGAGGAGAATACACCTCAAAATAATTTGTAATCTTTTTCAGAGATGTCAGGATTAAGAGGGAGCTCACCACTCCCTACAATCCTCAACAAAATGGTGTAGCAAAAAGAAAGAATAGAACAATAATGGAAGTTGTGAATACTATGATCCGCGATCAAGATCTTCCATTGCACTTATGGGAAGAAGCAACAAGAACAATAGTGTATGTCCAAAAAAAATTATTCTATAGTGCACTTGGATTCAAAGCCCTCAAAGAAATGTTCTCTGGAAAGAACCCATAAGTAAGCTATCTGAAGATATTTGGTTGTCCAGTGTTTGTACACATTCCAAAAGAAATAAGAACCAAGTTGGACCCTTCAGGAAAGAAGGGAATATTTGCTGGATACTGTGAGGTCTCAAAGGCCTTCAGAATTTACATACCAGGTTACCATCATATCAAGATCAATAGAGATGTAACCTTTGAGGAAGATGAAACACTCAAGAAATCAAGGAGATGTCAGCTTGAAGAAGTATATGAAGAAGAACATGTAGCTCCTAGAGTTGCATAACCAGTGAGGGAAGTCACAGTTTCCCCTGATGATGAGATTCAAGAAGATCATGATATAACAAAATCTCAAGAGCCTCCCCAAATGACGATTTCTCACAAGAGAAATCCAGCTTGGGAAAATGAACTTATTCAAGATGGAGAGAAGTTTGGTGCCCTAGAAGGAACCATGAGACAAATCAAGAAACCTAAGCCATTCTCCAGTTATATGGATTTGATGTGTGATCTCATAGAAAAGGAGCCTACTTTCTTTGAAGAATCCATTCAGAGGAAAGAATGGGTAGATGCCATGACAAAAAAATACCAATCCATTATAAAGAATGATGTATGGGAAATAGTTCCCAGACCGAAGAACAAATATGTGGTATCTTCGAAATGGTTATACAAGATAAAACATGTTGCATATGCAACTATTGAAAAACATAAAGAAAGGTTTGTAGCTCATGGATTTTCTCAAAAATAAGGCATTGATTATGAAGAGACGTTTTCTCTTGTATCCAGATACACTTCTATCAGAACCATCATAGCTCTTGCAACAAAGATGAAGTGGAAGTTACACCACATGGATGTGAAAACAAACTTCTTAAATGGTGTCATTGAAGAAGAAGTGTATATAGAACAACCTCAAGGGTTTGAAGTTGAATATATAAAGACTCATGTCTGCAAGTTGAAGAAGGTTATGTATGGGTTGAAGTAGGCTCCTAGAGTTTGGTATGAAAGAATTGAAAGTTTCCTGACGATCTTGGGATTTACCAATAGTAAAACTGATTCTAACCTTTACTTCAAGGTTATGAATGATGAGCAAGTTATATTGTTGTTGTATGTGGATGACTTATTCTTAACTGGAGAATAAAATCTCATCATTGATTATAAGAAGAAGCTCACTGCAAAATTTGAGATCAAAGACCTAGGCCTGATGCACTATTTCCTAGGTCTCGAAGTTTGGTAGATCCCAGAGAATATCTTCTTTAACCAAGCGAAGTATGCAGTTGAAATACTGAAGAAGTTTGATATGTTGGAATGTAAAGCCATGAACACACCCATGGAAAAAAGGTTGAATCTCCTGGTTGATACTTTGTCGAAATTGGTTGATGCTATGATGTACAAACAAATCATTGGATCGTTGATGTATATGACGAATACCAGGCTAGATATATGTTTTGTTGTGAACACCTTGAGTCAATATCTGGTATATCCCATACGTGTTCACCTTGTTGCTGCAAAACATGTGATGAGATACCTTAAGGGTATGTTGGACTTTGGTATCTGTTATAATGGAGATCATGACTTCAGACTGGTTGGTTATACTAATTCAGATTGGGTTGGAAGTGTTTATGATAGAAAGAGAACTTCAATATGTTGTTTCAATCAGGGGTTAGCCATGACTTCGTGGCAGAGTAGGAAGTAATCAAATATTTCTCTCAGCACGGAAGAAGCGGAATACATTGCTGCATGTTCCGCCAGTTGTGAAGCCATATGGCTTCAAAAGTCATTGAGAGGTCTATTTGATCTGGATATGGAAGAAACTGTGATTATATGTGATAACCAGAGTTGCATAAAAATGACGGAGAACCCTATGTTCCATGATAAGTCGAAGCACATAGAAATTTGGTATCACTACGTTCATGATATGGTGCATAAGGGAGCTATAAAGATCCAATATGTTGGCACAAATGAGCAGGTTGCAGATGTGTTGACCAAGCCTCTGTCTCGTGTAAAGTTTGAACACTTTCGAGACAATCTTGGTATAGTCCGAAAGGACCTCCCTTGAAAGGAGGAGTGATTTTGATGATACTATGGTATCCTGACCAACAACATGTAGCTTAGTTAGGATTTTACATCCTAGGGGACTAATCATCCCTGGATAGATCCCGAAGGTATGGTAAGGATAGTGTGTCAGAGTACCCGTGCATGTATATGCCATCTGTGGTCAATATTGGTAGCTCTGTTAGTATTTTTATAATCCTAGGGAATCTTATGATTCTTGGGTAGATCCCAAAGGTTCGGTAAGGATGGTCTGTTAGAGTACCACGTGGTAGCTCCGTTAGGATTTTATATCCTAGGGAATCTTATGATTCCTGGGAAGATCCCCCGGGATTGTCAGAGTACCACAAAATGTTGTTATTACACCTACCTCATTTTGTTGCTATAAGATGCTGATGTTGTTGCTCCAGCCTCATGCTGTGATGCCTCCAACCTCATGCTGCGATGATGTTGTTGCTCCAGCCTCATGTTGTGATGCCTCCAACCTCATGCTGCGATGATGTTGTTGCCCCAGGCTCATGTTGTGATGATGTTGTTGCACCAACCTCATGTTGTGATGATGTTGTTGCTCCAACCTCATGCTGTGATGATGTTGTTTCTTCCACCTCGTGCTGTGATGATGTTGTTTTTCTGACGTTGTGCTGTGATGATGTTGTTTCTATAGCCTTGTGTTATTGATGATGATATTGTTGATGTTGTTGTTATAGCTATTATGCTAACTAATATTGATGTTTCATATCCTATCTCCATGCTATGAACGATGATGATGATGCTATTTGGTGCATAACCCCCTTCTCTCCTAAGGGCTGCGCGACCTCTCGGTCAGGATATTCGATTTTGGAGTCGAACGACTCTCTGAAACCTTGCTGGTCTCATTCTTTATTAAACACAAGCCCTCTCGGATGCCTACGCAGGCTTCACGATACCCGTGACCTTCCCTTTCATGTTCTGCGAAATCTCAGAGTTGGCGTTAACACCTTTTCTCTTGGCCCCTCCTCAGATGTGACCTTGGGCGATGACATCACGCCTAAGCGCAATTTCAGACGCACTCAAGAGTTGTTTGGGTCAAACCTCTTTTTGCCCCAATATTCACCTTGAGCCTCCACGTGTCTTTTCTCTAAAACCATGGTCTCGATTTCGGCCCTCCCTCAATCTCGTAAAGGTCGAGCACTTTCTATCCCCAAAATGCGAGATGACTATCGATCTCACGATATTGATGGTTCTTTCGAACGAATGAACAAGATCTATTTCTTGCGATCAATGGATCGGATCTCCTTCTCCCAGATCGATGACTATGGTTGATTCATAATTCAAGACTTCAGAATTATCAAATCTCAAACCTCAGTTTCCTTTGTAGGGAAATATTCCAGAGCAAAAGATTTGCTGACACCTATCCCCTTAAATCAACAACTATGATCTCTGCGGGTCTCCGAACTTTGAGTTTCTCAAATCTCAAACTTTTCTCCCCTCGAAATACATGGAATCCTGCCATGCGTCCTCGTGGATCAAATGGTGGGGATTTACTTCGGACGATTCGATGATCGTTGTCTTCTTCGGGCCTTTGACCAAAATCCATAGATTTGCGCCACCTATCCTATGGATCCAATGATTGAGGTTCACTTCAGCTCTTTGGGCTTCGACGATCTCAAGTATCAAACTCCTCCTTCGCCTTTCTCCTGGAGGTTACGATCCGTCGCCACGTACCCTTTCTAGATCCGATGACTGAGATTTACTTCGACTCTCTGACTCTCTGGGATTCAAGAGTTTCAAATCTCAAGCCTCTCGACCACGAACTCCTGAAGTGATTCTCTCCTGAGTTGTGGATTGTGCACCACCTGTCAGTCTTGACGATGAACGATCCATGTTTACTTCAGGACTTCGAGAATTTGACTAGCCCGCTCTCCTGTGCACATTCAAAGGGATTAACCTCTGTGAACTTATCTCCGGACCCAACGAATTTCGGTCCTTGGCACTTAGATCCAATAGATTAGATCTGTGCTCCTCCCTTTCACTTCCTCTCGTCCCTGGATGCTGATCTAATGGTCCAGATTCCTCCCACGACCAATCTGATGGTTGTTATCGCTCCTCCTCCTGACCTTTCTATTCTTCTGAATTAGAAATTTTTCTAAGTCTTCAAAGGTCTCAACCTTTGCACCTCCTGCGAGTTCGCCTCTTGGAACTCAACTACACTTATGAAAAGTGTTATCCCTCCCGAGCTTGGTCTTTGTGAATATTTTGACTTCCCGTGCATTCCTTGGGTTTCAGGGATTTGATAACTCAGATCCGAAGGATTTCTCAAAAATAAATTCTTCTCACCCTCCTGTCGTTCTCCTTTTTCTCGATGCACACCTTGCAACAGATTCTTACGGAAGATTTGAGTTCTTGCAGATGACTGTGCATGCCTTGCAGTAGTCACTTTTCACTCCTTGCAAAGGGAAAGTTTCGTGCTATCTCTTTTGAACTTTGGAACTAAATCAGATCCCGTCAACGCACTCCTTGCATTCTGTGTGCACACCTCGCACCAATTCGACAGAAGAGAAACAATTGAAACTTATACTAACATTCACAGTTCCATCTATTCGTAACGAAATTCATTCATTCATGAAAATACCATAACAAGGAATTGCAAACAATGTCCACACCATGCATTGGGTCAATTTTCCTCTGTTATCTTCATTAAAAAGAAAAAATGGCTACATATATAATCAAAACAACAAATAAAATTCAGAAATCTCCTACTAACTTGCAACAACCTCATTTGGGCGTACAAAACCTATATTTATCTCAGAGGGTCCTTGGGGTTTTCCCCGACTACTTGTCTACTCCAAAACCTAACCTAGCAACTATATTAGTTCAGTCATATTCCAGAGCAGGAGTGGAAACTCCCACTTCTCTCGCGATCGTTCAAGCATGCTTCAAAATATTTCCCAACATTGAGTTCATGTGTGATTCAAAATATTCTCCATAACTGCCAGTGTTGAGATTCTGAAAAGATTCCCAGGCACTGAGTGGTCCTGGCTCCGCGTGCTCACTAACGATGCGCCTGCATCATTACTCCCCTTGACAAAAATTCATGGACTCCTGTCCATGAGCTCATGCACCAACTTTCCATGCTCTGGATGTTAGCTTCAATTTCCCAACTGCCATCTTCTATTGGGTGTCCCTTCCACTCGACCAGATATTCAAAATAGGTCTTCCTCCTGGTCTCTTTTCCAATCCTCTGATCAACGATCTTCTCCATCTGTGGTTTTTTTGCTATAGGAATTTGTTTCTCCCACTGAATCTTCTCTTGATCTTCTGATCCCTCTGTGTCATCTTTCCTATAAGGATACATGTATGAAACGTTGAATATGGATGATATGACTACATCATCTGGCAGCTCAATCTCATAGGCGTTTGCATCAAACTTCCTCAAGATCTTACATGGTCCTATATTATTCATTTTTAACTTGTTATATGTTAGCATAGGGAACCTTTCTTTCCTGAGATGTGCCAGAACCTGATCTCCTACTTCAAATTGAAGTTCTCTGCGATGTTGATCAATCCTGTGCTTGTACTCTTGGTTAGAACTCTGCAACTGTCCTCTAATAAGGCTATGGAGCTTCTGCATTTTTGTAGCAAAATATTCTGCTCCAGAGCTCCTGATCTCACTCTGTTCCAAGTTTCTCAACTCAGATACTCCCCTGGGTTTCATTCCATACAATATTTGGAATGGGATCTTTCCAGTGCTCCTGTTTAGTGAGTCATTGTATGAAAATTCGGCTTGTGGAAGAATATGATCCCATTGATTATGATGATCAATGATCAGACTCCTCAATAAGTTTCCCAAACTTATGTTTACCACCTCAGTCTTCCCATCTGTCTGAGGGTGATAAGATGAGATGAAGGACAAGTTTGTCCCCAATTTATTCCATAATTTTCTCCAAAAGTGACCAACAAATTTAGTGTCCTTGTCCGAGACAATGCTTCTGGGTAGTTTGTGAAGTCTCACAACTTCCTTGAAAAATAGATTTGCAACATGTATTTCATCACTGGTCTTCTAGCATGGGATAAAGTGTTCCATATTTGAAAATCTATCCACAACCACAAATATGGAATCAAATCCTCTTTGCATTCTTGGCAATCCCAACACAAAATCCATGCTTATTTCATCCCAAGGCCTCTCTGGTATTGGCAATGGTTGATACAATCTAGTGTTCTGTCTTTTTCCTTTTGTATGTTGGCAGATTCTACATCTATTCACAAACTTTAACACTTTTTTCTCATACTTGGCCAATAGTATGAACTTCTCCACTGTGCAGATGTTTTATCATGGCCTAAATGTCCAACTAATCCTCCACTATGATTTTCCTTCAAAAGGTTATCCCTCATTGAGAATTTTGGTATGCACAACTGATTGCCTTTGAAAATCAATCCCTCTTGAATCATATACTCTATCCATTGGCTTCTGTCTCCCAACATAGGATTTTCACATGCTTCGTAGGCTTCCTTGAAATCTGGATCATCACAATACATATCCTTAAGGTGTTCAAACCCCAAGGTCTTCACCTGAAATTCCTGCAGAATCAAACATCTCTTGCTTAATGCATCAACAACTTTGTTATCATTCCCAACAATATGTTTTATGAAAAAAGTAAAATTCTGCATAAACTCAACCCATTTTGCATGCCTTTGATTCAATTTTTCTGGTCTGGTTATGAATTTTAAAGCTTGGTTATCATTATACAAGACAAATTCCTGTGGGAGAAGGTAATGTCTCCATTTCTTCAAGTCTTGAATTATGGCATAAAACTCCTTATCATATGTGGAGTATTTTATCTTGGTCTCATTCAACTTCTCACTAAAATAGGCAACAAGTCTATTATCCTGACTCAAAACTGCTCCAATTGCAACTCCACTTGCATCACATCTCACCTGAAATGTCTTTTCAAAATTTGGCACGACCAGAATTGGTCATTCTTTTATTTTCTCCTTCAGTATATTGAAGCTCCTCTCAGCCTCCTCTATCCATTTAAAAGACTTGTGCTTCTTCTTCACTGTATCCATCATTGGTGCACAAATTCCACTGAAGTCTTTGATGAACTTCCAGTAGAAACTTGCTAATCCATGGAAGATACTTACCTCAAACATACTCTTTGGTGATGACCATTCTTTGATTGCTTTCACCTTATCTGGATCCATCTTCAATTCATTTGAAGAGATCACAAAACCCAAGTAAATGAGCTCTGTCTTCATAAAAGAGGACTTCTTCAGATTTATCAACAAATTTTCTTGCTGTAGCCTCCTCATCACTAGTGTCAGTTGTCTCAAATTCTCCTCTTTAGTCTTGCTAAAGATCATTATATCATCGAGATATACAACCACAAACTTGCCAATGAAATCTTTCAGTATTTCATTCATCAACCTCATAAAAGTACTCGGGGCATTTGTTAAGCCAAATGGCATAACAAGCCACTCATACAAACCTTCATTTGTCTTCCACTCATCACCTTCTCTCATTCTAATATGGTGATATCCACTTTTCAAATCTATTTTAGAAAAGAAATTTGCTCCACTTAAATATTCCATTAAATCATACATTCTTGGTAAAGGAAATCTAGACATGATGGTGATATTGTTAATGGCTCTTGAGTCTGTACACATTCTCCATCCTCCATCCTTCTTTGGACTCAAAACAATTGGTACTGCGCATGGACTCAAGCTCTCTCTGACCAAACCCTTGTCTAACAATTCCTGGACTTGGTTCTTCACTTCCTCATTCTCTTGAGGTGTCAATTTGTATGCTGCTTTGTTTGGTAGAATTGCTCCTGGTGTCAAGTCAATATGGTGGCTGATACTTCTGATGGGTGGAAATGAGTTAGGCAGCTCATCCACCACTATGTCAAAAAAATTATCTAACAATTCCTGAACTTCTTCAGGAAAATCATCCATCAAAGTAATTGTAAGGATAACTCTGGGTTTCCTCACCACGACGAACTGCATCTCCTATTCTTTCTTGATTTCTTTTAGGAGTTCCTTCCCGCTCATGAAAAGTATGCTTGTGTTGACTTCCTCTTTCAAATTCTTCTGCTCTATTGGCAACAACATGTGTGTTCTACCATTCTTCTCCAAGGTGTATGTATTCTTCCTCCCATCATGAATGACATTCCTGTCAAACTGCCATGGTCTCCCCAACAAAATATGACATACATCCATGGGAATGACATCGCATAGAATTTCATCTTTATATCCTCCTATCTTAAATTCAACCAAGCATTGTTTAGTAACCATTACCTGGTGTCCTTTCTGCAACCATGAGACTTTGTATGGCTTCGGATGTGAAATTGTCTCTAGCTCCAATTTCTACGTCATCTCCATGGATACTAAGTTATCAGTGATCACATTGTCAATTATCACCTTGCATACTCTGTCTTTAGTCTTGCAAGCTGTCTTGAAGAGACTGTTCCTCTGCACTGGATTTTCAACTTCTGCCTCTAGTTTTAAGAGAACCTTTCTCAACATCAGGGATGTTCCATCCTCGTCTCCTTTTGCTTCAACATTCCTTCTCTATTCTTTTGAAATGTGAGCTTCACCTCCTCCTTCTTTATTTTTCTCGGGAATTTCCCAAGACATGTGCCCTGTCTTTCCACAGGCATAACATCTTACTTCTCCTCCTTTGCTTCTTCCTCTTCCTCTAGAAGACATTCTTCCACCACCCTGTCTTTCTCGGTAACTTCCTCCTCTTTCCGAGTGACTATGTTGTTTCTCAGTCTCGTCCTTAGACTTATGTGCCTTATCATGGGTAACTCCCTTGCCTTTGTTTGGGTCTAAGATTTTACCTCTTCATTGCTGGCTTTGTTTTCTGGCCAACTTATCCTCTGTATTCAGTGAAAACTGATAAGCATCCTCCATTGTCCTTACTAACATCATACTAAGCTCATCGTGGATTTCATACCTCATGCCATTTATATATCTGAAAATGTTTTCTTCATCTTCTCTTTGTCCAATTCTGATATTTAGCCTATAGAACTCCTCTGTGTACTCCTTAACTATCATACCCTTCTGTCTTAGGTTCTGGAACTTCCTGAACAGATTGATCTGATAATATTTGGCATGAACTTAGCCTTTAGCTTGGCTACCATTCTGTCCCAATTCTTCATCTTCTGTTTTCCTTTGCTTCTCCTCTCAGCTTGCAGTTCATCCCACCACAGTGATGCATGTCCTTTTAGCCTGGTGACAACATGTTTCACTCTTTTCTCTTCATCAACATATTCATAGTTGAAATGTTTGTCCATGGATTTTATCCAATCCAAAAAATCTTCAACATCTAAATTGCCTTCATACATTGGGACCTCTATCTTGGCTCTGGATCCCAATCTAACAACGTCTCTCAGCAAGTGTTCTTCGATAACATCCTCACCTATGACTTCTTTGACTTCTACTTATTCGCTCTCTGCATCGCTGACATCTCCAACATCAGGTGACCTCCTCTACATTGCCTCCATTGCCTCTAATATTGCATGAAGTTCTCGCATCTCCCTTTCTATAGCTCGATTGGCTAAGGGTGGCTCCCCTCGTCTCCTTAGTGGAATTGTTTCGAATGTTTGTCACCCACAGATTACAACTTCAAGTTCTTTTGTCTCCTCTCCTTTGCCTGTTGTCTGCAAGCAAAATTCTCTCTTTGATACCACTTGGTGCAGAGCCCCCTTCTCTCCTAAGGGCTGCACGGCCTCCCAGTCAGGATCTTCGATTATGGATTCGAACAAATATCTGAAACCTTGCTGGTCTCATTTTGTTTTAAACAAAGGCCCTCTCGCCTTCCTACATAGGCTTCACGATACTCGTGACCTTCCCTTTCGCATTCTGCGAAATCTCAAAGTTGGCATTAGTGCCTTTTCTCTCGGCCCCTCCTCATATGTGACCTTGGGTGAAGACCTCACGCCTACACACGATTTCGGGTGCACTCAAGAGTGGTTTGGGTCAAACCGATTTTTGCCCCGATATTCACCTTGAGCCTCCACCTGTCTTTTATCTAAAACTGTGGTCTCGATTTCGGCCCGCCCTCAATATCGTAAAGGTCGAGCACTTTCTATTCCTAAAATGTGAGATGCCCGTCGATCTCACGATATTGACGATGCTTTCGAATGAACGACCAAGATCTATTTCTTGGGATCAACGACTCAGATCTCCTTCTCCCAGATTGATGACTGTGGTCGATTCATAATTCCAGAGTTCATAATTCTCAAATCTTGATTTCCTTTATAGGGAAATATTTTGGAGCGGAAGATATTCTGACACCCGTCCCCTTAAATCAACGACTGTGATGTCTGCGGGTCTCTGGAATTCAGGTTTCTTAAATCTCAAAATTTTCTCCCCTCAAAATACACGGAATCCTACCACGCATCTTCGTGGATCAAACAGTGGGGATTTACTTCAGACAATCTGACGATCGTCATCTTGTTCAGGCCTTTGACCAAAATCCATAGATTCGCACCACATGTCCTCTGGATCCAATTATTGAGGTTCAATTTGGCTCTCCAAATCTTTAGCTCTTCTGGCTTTGGTGATCTCAAGTCTCAAACTCCTCCTTCGCCTTTCTCCCAGATTATTTTCTTCCAAAGGTTACGATCCGTCGCCACATACCCTTTCTGGATCTGATGAGTGATATTTACTCTAGCTGTCCGACTCTGTAGGATTCGAGAGTTTGAAATCTCAAACCTCTTGACCACGAACTCCCGAAGTGATTCTGTCCGGAGTTGTAGATCGTGCGCCACCTGTTAGTCTTGATGATGGACTATCCTTGTTTACTTCGGGACTTTGACTAGTCCGCTCTCCTGCGCAAATTCAAAGGGATTAAACTCTGTGCACTTATCTCCGGACACAACGACTGTTGGTCCTCGGCGCTCAGATCCAACAGATCAGATATGTGCTCCTCCCTTTCACTTCCTATAGTCCCTGGACACTGATATAACGGTCAAGATTCCTCCCGTGACCGATCTAATGACTGTTATCGCTCCTCCTCCTAAGATTTCAATTCTTCTGACTTAGAAAGATTTCTAAGTCTTCAAAGGTGTCAACCTTTGTGCCTCCTATGAGTCTGCCTCTTGGAACTCGACTACACTTCTAAAAAATGTTATCCCTCTTGAGCTTGGTCTTTGTGAAGATTTCGACTTCTCATGCACTCCTTGTTGTTTAGGGATTCAATAAATCAGATCCGAAGGATTTCTTGAAAATAAATTCTTCTTTCCCTCCTGGTGTTCTCCTTTTGCTCGATGCACACCTTGCAACATATTCTTGTGCAAGATTTGAGTTCTTGAGGAGGATTGTGCACGCCTTGCAACAGTCACTTTGCACTCCTTGCAAAGGGAAAGTTTCGTGCTATCTCTTCTGAACTTCGGAACCGAAACATATCCCGTCAATGCTCTCCTTGTGTTTATGTGTACACCTTGCACCAATTCGACAGAAGAGAAACAATTGAAACTTATACTAACATTCACAGTTCCATCTATTCGTAATGAAATTCATTCATTCATGAAAACACCATAACATAGAATTGCAAACAATGTCCACACCATGCATTGGGTCAATTTTACTCTGTTATATTCATTCAAAAGAAAAAATGGCCACAACTATAATCAAAACAACAACTAAAACTCAGAAATCTCCTACTAACTTGAAACAACCTCATTTGGGCGTACAAAACCTCTATTTATCTCAAAGGGTCCTTAGGGTTCCCCTCAACTACTTGTCTACTCCAAAACCTAACCTAACGACTATCTTAGTCCAGTCATATTCCAGAGTAGGAGTGGAAACTCCCACTTCTCTCGCGATCGTTCAAGCGTGCTTCAAAATATTTCCCGGTGTTGAGTTCAAGCATGCTTCAAAATATGCATCGTAACTTCCAGCGTTGAGATTCTGAAAATATTCCTAGGTGTTGAGTGGTCCTAGCTCCGCGTGCTTGCTAACGATGCTCCTGCATCACTATTCTAGCTCCATCCTATGAATAATGATGATGATGATATTCCAGCCCATGCTGTGAATAATGATGATGATGATACTCCAACTCCATGTTGTGAATGATGATGTTATTGATGATGAGAAAAAATTCCGATGATTTATAGATGTGACAATCAGTGTTCCATATGTTGTTGATGTTGTTTCCCTCTCTATCTCCTAATTATGTTGTAGAATACCCTTCTTGTTAAGGGGGAGTGTTGAAATATTGTAACTGTGAAGTATATTCTAATTATTATTGAGTTATTATCATATATATCAATTCCCTTTTGTGGATTTATCATGTCGAGACTTATGTATGACAAAATCCCTTTTTGTGGATTGGTCAAACCCTAATCAAATGATTCTAATTGAGAACTCGCCCCCTATGGATAATTAAAGTGGTTTTAGCCACTTAAGAAGTCGACCCTTCTTGATGAAAATACACAACCCTAATGCTCCCTAGCTAGTATAAATAAGAGAGGCTAGCAGCTCATTCACTCACTTACTCAAGTCACTCATCTAGTGTGCAATTTTGAAGGAAGCTGCAGTTACCGGAAGAAGGAGAGATATGCACATTGCTCAGTATAGGATATTCTCTTGTGTTTGGTCTTTTATCTTGGCATTGTATTGACAATCTATATTAAAGAAGTTTTTGTTGGGTTTTCTCCCCTATGAGGGTTTTCTAGTATAAATTTTGTGTACCTTATGATTTTGTTTCTTTCAGTGATCCTGCTTATGCTATTATTATCTAGTAAAATTGAAAAGAACTTAATAACAACTCTAAATTTAACAACAAGAACTACTTTCTTTGCCATGTCCATTGTCTTGAAAAAAGTCATTATAGGTTCAATGATACATAGAATTGATTCAAGTTGTGTTTACCATCTCTTAATCTATGTGATTAACTACTTATCCCAACTAAAATTAGGAGCTTTGGGGGAAGTACTATCCTTTAAAAACACTCTTATATTAG
>ML780614.1:379085-394568 GCA_009831015.1 Picea engelmannii | reverse complement strand
AATAATACATTCATGGTAGAAGCAACATATGTGACAAATTCCTCAAAAAAATAAAAAGTAGAGGTGTAGAGTTCAAAACTACGACAATCCTTTTGATTGTCTTAATGAATTTTTTTGATATCTATTATGATATCTCTTAGCTCTTCAACAAAATTTTCAATCGATCTTGTCAATGCGATGCTTATGTATGTTGCCTTGCCATCTTTACCCTTTTGTGAGATTTACATTCTTTCATATCGATTATTTTGAATGACTCGAAGTTTCTAAAACTATACATGATGAACCCTAAAATATATTGAGATTTATTAGTAGTTTAAGACTTAAATTCAACTAAACTCAACATCTTTAGGTAATTTCCAAGCCTAGACTATGAGTTAATTTGGTAAAGTCTTGCACCAAAATATTTTCCAATTTGTAAGATGGCTTTGGGATGAAGTCCTTGATTTCATGGGATAAATAGTAAAATCCTTCCTCACTCCAGTATTAACATCCCCAACAATTTCAGTGTCTTGCCTTGTGGGCTCTCTCTAGATTATTGCTGTTTTCTACGTGATATTTGTTATTACAAGCTATTACTATTACTATACATTCCTATGGTGGGATTTGTTTTTCATTAATACTTACTCTAAGTGTAGAGTGTGACTCCCTATGCAAAGTAACCCTAAATCATCTTCTAACGCATTATTCTTGAGTTTGAAACGGTTTTACAATTTTGTTGTTGGTTCTTATTTAATGTCAATAATGACAAATTTTGTTTATTATAGGTGCATAAGGTTCTATGCAATTGTAATAATTCCTTGGGTGCTTTCCCATGTTTATGTGATGGATTTTTTAGTAAAAGCTTCAAACTATAGGATGATTATTATTGATTTATGAAAAGATGTGTAGATGCAAGCAATTGTGAGTCCTATTACATGCTTGGTATGGTAGCATTTATGAGACATGCATTGGTTTATGATATTTTTGGAGATTAACTGATTTTTCTAGTTCAATCATGTAGAGCCTTGCTATGTATGTACACATACATCAATCGATACATAATTTCTAGTTTTTATCATCTGAGACTCAACTCTCTCCTTATTCATTTCTCTTATTCTCTTATGGGGTATTTCTATTGAATTTTTCCCCATTGTGTAATGTCCTAGCTTGGTTGTAGACACCTGAGTCCTACAACCCCCCCTGCCTCTACCTCGGGTGAGACTTCATCTTCTTCGCAGGTGTTGCTGAAAGGGTTGATAGTTAGGGTTTTGTTGGTGCGCTGTTGAACCATTGAACCTCGGGTCTGCCCCTGTGCCAACAAATGGTTCCGTTGCCGGGACCTGAAACTATGATTGCTGGGAACTAAAGAAAAGAGAAAGATTTGTGCCTAGATTCTTTGTTGTAGTGCACAATATTCTACTTGACTTGCGAAGATCTGTGCTAAGAGAGAAGCTCGATCTGAAGAAAAGAGTTAAGATATTAAAGCTTTGTGCTATGGTAAAGGTAAGATAAGTGGAAAATTTTGCTTCAAAAGTATGAATCTAGGTATGTTTGATAGATTTTGTCCTAGTATGAAAAATAGGGCACGACTAGAAGAAATATTTGATCTGAATAAATTTGATAGAGATAGTGAAAGATATGTTATTCCTATGCATCGAAATAATTTTTGGACTAACAAGTGGATGCAGGAACCTAGAAAGAATTTTTGCAGATTGCAGATCCATCACTATGCTCCCAGTGCGCAATACAGGAAAGGCTAGGGATCGTTTAAAAGAAAGAGAGGATTGACACTGTGTTATAATTGCAAAAGATCGAGACATCTTGCTAAGGAATTCCCTGGTACATGTCCTATTTGTCTTTGTTGTAAAGCTATTGGTCACAAAGTTGAGTATTTCCCTAAAATGATTGCCAAAGTTGAAAAGATGAACATGAGACAAGAAAACTATGAAGAAGGTCAAGGGACTAAGGAAATGTTAGAAAACCAAAAAGAATCAAAGACTATCTTATTACAACTCAAAGAAACACTGAATGATCACAAAGACATCAGTTTACCAGAGATATTAAAAGGGAAGCAATGCATAGAAACAAGAATAGGAGACTTCGACATAGACTGTGTCTTGGATGAGGAAACACAAGTGAATATCATGCGAGAAAGCACTTGGGAAATTTTGGGAAAGCTTGCTATGATACCTTCATTGGGAAGGATAGGTATGTTTAAAGGAAAGATGATAACCCTATGTGGAAGAGTTACTAATGTATCTATGATTTCTCATGAAACATCGACCGAAGAAGAATTTGAAGTCATTAAGTTTGTTGAGAACAATACCCCTTTCCCCATTTTAGTAGGAAAGACTTGGATTGATAAAGATCAAATCCAAAGGAAAGAAGAGGAGGAAGCTACAAAATAGAAGAAGAAAGAATTAAGGGACCTCATAGCTAGAAAAATAGAGCGACTAATACAAGAACAAGAGGATAAGTCGAAGAAACAGAGGGCCATAGAATTAGTTGTCAAAGTTGAAAGAACACAAGAAGGCTTAAAGAACCTGTCCATGTAGGAAATAAGTGCATCCACCCCGAAAATAGTAAGATAAGAGGTATTACATTTGAACCCTTTGAAAGAACCTCATCAGTGCGAAGTTACTACGCTAAGAGAAGATACGAATAAGAATGGAAAGAGGAACCCAGAGACTCAAATCACAGGAAAGAAGGAAAGAAATCTCAGTAAGAAGAAAGAAAAGTTAGAAAAACTGCAGGAAGTTACAAAAAAGACTTCGCAGAAGGTAGGCTTGTAGAACTTGAACCTCGTCGGAATAACAGAACCACATAGAATGGGACTTTTCCATGACAAAGCTATATGATCGTAGGAGGCATCCCGACCATTAGAATGACGCTCCTGAATGGTTAGAAACACAGTTATTTCCGGAAAGACCGTCGTTGGACCATTGGGACCGCGCCATAACGACCCGATTCGTATTGATTGAGGCATTCCTGCCCGTTGGAGGAATTCGTTACGACGTTGCTTATTTAACCCGACGGATGCTGTGCTTGGACCACGTTTCACAAACTAAGATATCCGAGCTAACAACAAATTGATTGCATACCGTGCTGTGTTGTCTAGACCTCATCGTCTATTTGATTACCTTGTCTATATGTTTTCTTACCCGATCTCCTTGATTACAAGTGTGAATGTCAGGCGAGCATAGTGCGCTAGAGAAGTCTATGGAGGATATTTTGATAGACCTCATGGCTGAGAAAGTCATGTCTATAGGAATATAAGCATTGCCAACTAGCGGAGTGAAAGCATCCCCATCGACTAGACGACGTTCTGGTTGTGCTGCTGAGAAATGAAGAAAACACTGCGATGATCTGGCTAACGCGAAGCAGATCCCGTCGGTCTTTCCAGACTACATCCCCCCTTTGGCTGGCGCAGTTAACCATGACAAAATCCCACGTGATTTAGAATACACACTGATCACTGCATACCTATTGAAGGGGATACACATAGTTGGGCCTCGGTTGGGACTAATCCCAGCTCTCAAGATCAATGAATTCAACCTCGGAGACCGGAATAACTGAGTGATCCTCGTGCCGCATAGGTACCGGATGAAGACGACTGGGAAGAATCCTCGAATAGTTCCCCAATTGTGGATTAAGGAGATCGCGCAATCCACGACATTGAACGTGATGAAGATCCCCAGATTCAACCGACAAGAGGTTAACGCTTGCGTTAAACTCCTCTTGTCGTGCTATCATGGAGGTTTTCTTTGGTTAGATAGGTGTATCACTGTGGATCCGATGCTGATCCACTTGATCATTGGATTGAGCATGCAGGGATCATAACCTCAACAGTTCTACCCAGGGAAGGCTACATATCGCTCCTTGGCCCAACGTATAAAGGAAGACTATGGTGATGTAGAGAAGCAAAAGTGAGGCTATAAGGTAGCCTCTATCCAAGATGGTGCAGAGCACCTTGCTTGCTAACTAATCACTGGCAAGCTCGTCAGAAATAACTGACCGACACAAGTCACAGGGTTTGTAGTGGACCTCGCAAGGAAGTGCGTAGAATGAATGCAGATGAACTGGGCAAGTTACCTTGTCAATGAGTTGGAGAAGGACTGCCGCGAAGCACAGGATTAAGGGTATGAATTTCACTTTAGTTGGCTACTGACATTGATCACATTTGTTTCTTGGAAAATGCTGGAAGGTGCAGCCTTCCTAGAAGTTGAGCCATTGGAGCCATTGGCCGCAAGGTTCTCCAGCTTGTGGTACATGAATGATATGGCGAAGCAATGGAAATCGAATGCAGTGTTCCACGCTTACTACCTACAACTGAAGCATGCCATTGAAGCATTCCCATGGATGACCCCGAATACTTTGCATCAGTACAAGCCACTAGCAAAGTTCCATGTAGAATGATAGTTCATCTGCATCACCGTGCGTAGGGATGAAAGTAAGGAGGAGATGTAGTCTTATTATAAAATGATCGATGAAGACATGGAAGAGTTCACTAAGGAATGGACAACATAATTCCTTATACTGGTTGAAGATGTAGAACTCGCTGACCCCGAAATCATTGAATGTCCTTTGGTCACCTGGACTAAGTATGATGGACAAAGTAGCACAAAGAAAAGGAATAAAAAGGAAGAAGTGCAGGAAATAGAAAGTGATGAGAAGGATAGTGCATAAGAGGAAATTAGGCCTGATTCACCCGCAGGAGGAGGAGGAGACGAAGTGAACCAAGAGGAAGGAGGGGAAGAAAGAGACAAGAAAGAAAAATGTGAAATGAAATCACCAAAGGATCCCCTTACAGAGGTCAATACATCGAAGAAAAGGAAGGTTTATCTCTAGAAACCCTCAGCACGTAAGAAGACCCGAGCCAACAAGCCTTAGTCGAAGAATGTGCTCATAGTGGATGATGTTCATCTCATCATCACAATCATAGAGGACACTTCAGAAGACATCTTGTAGACACATGGAGAAAAGAAGGAGTCGATGTATGAAATAATAGAGAAGGAGCTCAAGGAAATACACCAAGCTATCCATTCGAGCTGTGCAATACCTACTGTGCCTTCATCATAAAAAATTGCAGAATTGGGGGATGAGCCCACCCAATTATGAAGGCTAGCAGATGCAACCAAGGCTTGAATTAGTCAAGTCCAAGAATAAAAGGAGAAGGCCACAAAGGCCTTAGAGCAAGAAAAGGAGGAGGTCCTAGAGAAAATTCGAATTGCACAGAAGGAGAAAAATGAAATTCAGGCGAAGTTCTAGAAGAACAATGCAAAGATACAGGAAGAAAAATACCAATTGCTCGCAGAGCATATTGCGATCAAGGAGGAAGTAACTAGAGCACTTCTATCTATGCCAGGTTTGGCATAGGAGGAGCCAAAGTCAACTGCGATGCAAGTGGGGAAGCTCTCTGAGGCCATTCAACAGCTGCAAGAAAGAGTAATGGAGCTAGAAATCCAAACAGTGTCGAGCACTTCGCAAGAAGTATGCGACCGAAGGGAGGAAGCTGCCAGGAACACAGTAGAAAGAATTAGGGCACTGGCCTCAGAGTGTAAGAAACTAAGTGATAGAAATGAACATACCTATGCGTGCCTTGTAGAAAATCTAGAGCTGAGGAAATTGGAAGCACAACTTTATGAGGCGAAGCAATAGGCGTCCACCGTGCAAGCACAGATGAAGCTGCTTACTGCAGTTGAGAAGATGAAGAGGTCGTAGGAGCAGTGCATAGTATAGCAGTAGGTTACTTCCATCCATAAAAAAGTCATGGAGGTGACATAGAGACTCCAACTAGTGCAGGGCGGAGCCTGCACGCTTTTTGAAGAGATCGAAGGACAAGGATCACAGCTGGAACAGGTGGTCGCAATAGTGGAACAATGCCTAGAAGGGACTCCCACCAAGAAAGTAATTCAGGAGTTCGCTGAGCAGGAGGCTCTGGCGAAGAAGCAAGTCAAGGCATCTCGAGCCAAGCTTGAGGGCTTTGAAGCAATGTTTCCCAGATCTGAGTGACTTGGGACGAGTCACAGGTGAGTGTTGGGGGCCTGTTGGCCCTTGACCAAGTTTTGAGAAAACTTGGCCATGTTTGACCATTTTTGGGACTTCCACAGGCTAGTCTAAAATGGAGTGCCCAGGCAAAGTAGAGATCACGGGATCTCACTTATTTTGCGGGATTGTGGACCAAGCAAAGGGTTATTAGGGTTTATATAATGGGTTAAGGGATGTTGTCCCATGGGTTTAACGATGATGAGGCCTTGCTGTAATTGTATAAATAAGTAGCTAAGCGATGTAATAGTAGTAGTTGGCTATGTGCACAGTATGTTTGGCTTAGTGCAAGAGAATGTAAGTTGCTTGGTGCACATATATCGTATGTAAGGATTTTTTCTATTGAGGAGTTGGCTCTGTGCATTAACTTGATTTTGAGGAAGGTGGATCTAGTGCACTGTGCACAGATCACCTATCCAGTGAGAAGATGAGCTCTGTGGCTTTGTGCACAGGACAAGATGAATGTAAGGAGATATAAGACTAATAAAGAAGAAGAATAAGTTGGTGGACATAGCCCCACACTGGGGTGAACCACGTGTATCCTGTGTTGATGTTCTTTGTGAGATGTTGTTAATGTTGTTTATGTGCTTATTTGCTTAGTGTTGTTGTATAACCTATAATGAATGAATATGATATTGTATCTTAGTTCTTAATGATGTGAATGAATTCTAGATCTGAGCTTATTCTATGTGCTAAACGATTAGATGTGCTTAATCTTGATTGCTACTATGCCGATCTGTAATAAGGGTTTAGCCTGCAATGTGAATAAGGTTCAAGAAATAATGCATGTTATTGTCTAAGTGCTCTATCAAGTGTTGTAATCATATGTCTGTGTCCCAACTCGGTTATAAACACCTGAGTCCTGCAACCCTCCCTTCTTCTACCTTGGGTGAGACTTCATTTGCTTCATAGGTGTTGGCAAAAGTGCCGATAGTTAGGGTTTTTTTGGTGCGTTGTTGAAGCATTGAACCCTGGGTATGCCCCAGTGCCAACATGTGGTATTGATGACAGAGGCTGCAATTGCATCACATCTCAATTCTCTCAATTACTTGGATGCTACACAGTTCAATGTTAGTGGAGGATCAAGAAAATATAAGGATTTGAAGGAAAGAGCAGTTCTATGTGCAAACGTAGTTGTTCTTGCCTATGTAGACATGACATGAGAAGTTGGTTATGCGATATGGATATAGAATGAAGAAGAAGGGTACAAAGGGAAGGGAAATCATTCTAAAATCTAATGCAAGAGAGGTCGAGGTTGTTAGGGAACCATCTATGTAGTGTTTTTTTGATGTTGAGCTACATTCGTGCATAATATGAAATATAAATTATGCCCATATAAGCATGTAATGTTAGTTTTCCAAACAAATTGGGTGGTTCTCTGGTGTAGGGCCAACTTATTTTAGTGACCAATACCTTCTGCAAAGGCTTGTTGAAGGAAATCACTACTCATCCCTTAGTGATTTTCGTTGCAATGCGTTGCCATCAAATATTCATGGGGATAATGCATTTATTGTAGATATGTTTGTTGCACATCCATCGGAGATAGGTTTAATACTACACTCTCATTTAAAATGTGGGTGACTAGAGACTTGAAGACATGAATTCAGAAGGTGCTCTACATTTGGTTGGTTAATAATTGTCCACATTCTTGTCAAGCTCAAGGAAAATTTTAGGGGTGGAATTTCAAAGGGAGATTTTTAATTACTACATTGTTTTATATGGTATAGCCCAAAAATAATATACGATATAATTTTACATTCTTTTAATAGCCAACCTAAAAATAAATATAACTATACAAGCTCCTATTTTCCCCTTGATTCTTCTTTGTTTGATTTCTTTGTTTGAGGTTTTAAACTTGATATTGATAAGTGTATGTAGGTAAATAGATGAGTAGGTACAATATTCCGTCAATGATCCAATGTAATGGGAGATAACCCAATTATATAGTGCAATACATGAAGGGTTGTTACCAATCAATCACATCATAAGCATATTGTAATAATAATATAATATATTATTATTGTTATTATTAATATGTTAATGTTAATATGACTTAAGTCAATATTATACACTAACAATCCCCTTAAAGATTGACTTAGGGGTAAGATAAATTATGATAATCCATCACTTATCTCACATAACCAAAGATGATATGGAATCAAGGAGAATTCCCACACATATCATACCACTTGGGGATACAATCACATATTGCTCGACGTCAAAATTAGTTTATACAAAAGAAACAACCTTTCATTTGATGGCTAGGTTGTTAGTTAGGATCATTTTGGCCTCCATCCATTGAGGTGATAGCTTTATCCTCTTTGTCAGGGAGGTTAGCAAACTTTGATTTGTTAGCTAAGGATAGTTTAGTCGTGACATTTTTATCTTCTTTTCAAGGAGGTTAGTAGCCTTCGATTTTTTAGTTAGGGATCATTTAGTCTTATGTCCATCTAGGTGACAATTTTATCCTCTTGTCAGGGAGGTTAGAAACCTTTGACTTATCAACCAAGGATCATTTAGTTCTCTATCCACCGAGGTGATGGTTTTATCCTCTTGTCAAGGAGATTTATCTTCACCTAATGAAGAGTGGATGGTAAAACTTCACCAACAACCTTGATGATGATACTAATTCAGGTGGCTTCACCTATTAAAGAGTAGGTGGTAAAAATTTACTTCTAATCTTGCCCTACAATGTCATTAATGTTGGTGTGGATTTTGGTGAATAAAGACAAATATTCTTCCACTCTTATGAATTCACCAGGAAAGAGAGTGTACACCATTGTTTTGAAGACAATGAATTAGGGAGGTATTTTTCATTTTTTTGAAAAACTCCTTGAAGTTGTTCCGCAAGTTATGGGTCACTTTCCTTTTGACACAATAGAATTCCTGATGTGGGATTAATAATTTAATTTCACTTTCCTCTTCACATAATAGTAACTCATTTTGTTTCCCACCATGAGAGTAATAATTCCATTTATCTTCTCCTTGCATTGTTTTGCTTTCAATTTTATCTCTAGTGTATCTTTATGTGGGGAACCACATTTATGAAATCATAAATAATTTTAGCTATGGTGTATCTTCCCATCTGACATGATAGGAAATTGAGGAAGAATCCCCAAAGGTTCACTAGGTCTTTTATCAAAATAAAAAACATACTAGTCGTTGACACAAGCTTGGGGGAACCCATAGCTATCCAAGCCAAGGAGGATACAATGCTAGTGAAGGATCCTTCATCTACTATACATCAATAAATGATTAATGAATAAGATTCAACCCTTATTTGGAAGGGTGTAGAAGAAGGAAGGCGAGGCTCAAATAAAATATTCCAATTGAATGAAATGATCCTAGAACTTGGAGGGGCATTCTTGAAAATAATAAAATTCCCCCTTGTCTAAAATGTTCTAAATTGGTAGTAAAGAAAAATTGGATAGCAGACACATCACTCTCCAAAGGAAGAGTGGGATTGACCGAAGATTACATCTGTTTGACTACTTTAAACATATCACTCTCTGAGGGAAGAGTGGGATTAGTAAAAAATTGCATCCACTCGACCACTTCATCAACWAATGGTTGAATGRGCTGCTATGAAATCAAAGGTGGTTCAAAAGAAAAAAATCCTTGAGATAGGGAACRCCCTCTTTGTACCTTTGAAATTGAAAGGCCTAGATGAGTAAGGTGATCTCCCTTTATAATTTTACAAGGGAGATTAGGCCTTTTTCTAATTCGTTTGGATTTCTAGAGAATATCAATACCCCCGCCATTACTTGCATTAGATAGTTTTTTTCTCCCAACATGACTTGTAGTGGTTGGTTTCTTGTCTCTACTATGAATTGTAATGATTAGTGACATGCCTCCAACATGATTTGAAGTGACTGATCACTTGTCTCCTTGTAATCACTTGTTCTTCTTCTTCCTCATCTTTCTATTCATTTTAGGCTTTTGATTAATAGGAGCTAGAATTTCACCAAATGAGGTAGAAGGAGGAAGAATAAATTTCATCAGTGAAGAAGGAAATGGGTCAACATCAGTTCGATGCTCTTGACATAAGGTAATTATTTTGAGAAGCATCATGATCATGTGGGATATTTGGAATGGAAAGAAACCAAACCAATAGGCCCACAACAAATATAAAAATATTCAAGGTGGCCATCAAGGGACACAAATGTATCCAAAGAAAGGAAAACAAGAGGATCCCCTTGGGAAGGAGTCCCTTGGATGTTATCCATATGAACTTTAGTGATAATATTTGATTCAAAAATAAGAAAATCTCTAAGGCATTCTATGGGTTCAAAAAATTACAATCAACGTACTACTATAAAATACTCTCTAAGATGTATTCAAGCAAACTCACTCACCGAAAAATCAACCCAAGGTGGTTTGGTCCTGAGTCCAATAAGTGAAGAGATGAACATGGGCCTTCCAAAGGTTATCCTAGGATGGTGAGGACCCAATTCGAAATAGCAAAGGTGTGAGAGACAATTATGATAACCCTCATACAACAATCACCCAAGGTGCAAGTAACCTCAAGAAGACGGGAACCCTCCAGGGGAGATGAGGTGGATGCTATGCATATGTCTCAAGTACCGTAAGAACTTCCTACTTGCAGTCACCTAGGTGAGGTAATAATGGTTACCACTTCATAATTGACAGTCAAGTGGAATAGTCGTTGGTTAGGTTTCTATGTATGGGAAAGAAATATAGAACTTAGTCCTAATCTTGAAACTCTATAAAAAATGTGTCACCCTGAGGAATTTCTAGTTCTACCAAATCTCACATACACACACAACCCACTAAAAAAACACAAAGGGGATAATCTCTATTCTTTCTCAATTGGACTTAGTGCTTGATGTGCATGTGAGGCATTCTTTCTTGACAAGTGTCTCTTGCTAATAATGGATTTGAACTCTCAATTACTCAACTTCTAGTTTTTTTTTTTATGTGACCTTAAATAATTTAATCTCAATTCCTACAACCAAGGTCCTATAACCTAAAATATTGTTGGTTTTCTATTAGAGAAAAACAAGTCTAGTTCATTTTACTTATTTTCTTTTAATGGCTATTTTTACTCAAAGGGATGCATAAGTGAGAAAATATGCAAATAAAGAAAACTTTTAAATGGAAACATTGCTTTGAATTTTGAAAAAGATGTTTGAATTCAAAAGATTATGAAAAATACAAAAACCAAACAAAGCCTTTTCAAACCCTAAATGCAATGCAATTTTTCTAGAAGAGTACTTCAAACCAAGAAAGAAATTATTTTTGTCTTTCATAAGAACATGCTAATGAAAGTAATTTAATATTTTCCTTTAATTGAAATCACTTCTAAGTGCATCTATCTACCTAAGAGAGTCCTAATGAACGAAAGGAAATGTTTTTTTGAGTTTATAATGCAATATTCAATTTTTACTTTTCATTAAAAGAATAATGAAATAAATGGTGATTTGCAAGGATTTTAAGTAGGAATTTGAAAAAACTAAAAGAGACCTAGATCCCCATTAGACCTAAGAAACACAAATCTCATTTTTTTTTGCACCTACTAGGACATACTCATGACCTACAAAGGAAAAGTAGTGAGTATAAATGTGTACCCATACTTTTTGACAACATAAACAAGTAGTTACCCATGAATGTCCTTAAGGAAACAAGTGGGTGCACTCCAAAAAGTAAAAAACACAAAACACAACTACAATTTTAGAATTGGGTTTCTGTTCCAATTAACTAGAAGAACACGAAAAGTATTAGACACCAATAAAGAAGCCAAACATTTAATTAAAAACCATCAAATTCCCTATAAATAAAAACCAGACACCTTCAAACTTGCAAATAAACAATATTAAAACACCATAAATATAAGAAAATTGTCAATTTTACTCCTACAAGAGACACCCTCTTGTTTCTAGAAGGAAAAAAGCATGCATCCATTCTTTGATATAAGACAAAGCATGTGTACCCATAATTATAATGAATGAAATACATGGGTACCCACTTATGCCCCTAAAGATAGTCACATGTGTAGCCTAGAAATGTGGAAAAATTTGCCCAAAAAGGATAGAAAACTTAAAACTTTGGTTTTATAATAAGAAAATCAAGGAATACGAAAACCAATGAACCAATTTGACCTCTAAGGATGGAAATTAGAGAGAGGAAATCCTAAAAGGAATAACTCATAGATTTCCCTTGAAGCGATCTATGTGGCCTTGATAAAACAACAAGGGTGACCTCCAATGAGAAGTCCCAATTAGACCTCACACCATTTGGAATAGGGAACCCATCCAAATTCTGGCCCGACAACTAGTTTGGGGTTTACTGGTTGCGGCCTATTCCATTGGTGATGGTTTCTAATCTAAAGAGTAGAATGAAACTAACCTAAGATGCAAATGAAAGCATCTGGACGAAACTGTAACCAGAAAGAAAACACATAATCACACATGTTCCTATCAATGACCTAGGAAATAATCCACATAGAGAAAATACAAGAATATGAGTAAATAACTACAACCCAAAACAGTTTATAAATAAGACATTCATTTACAGTCCTATGTTCATAGATTTAGACGAAAATTTCTTGAAGAATAGAAATAAAAATATAGTAGATACACATGAGAATAATATATAGTGTGAGATACATTCTTACACAACTCCAGTGTTGAGAAAAAGTAGCAAAATGTTCCATAACAGGTGCAACACAAGAATCTGAGTTCTCCATAAAATATCTTGGAAAAATAGGCTTCTTCTCGTTAATGTTTCAACAATAGTACATGAAATATCTAAGATCCAAAAGCCCCAAATTCGAGTACAACCCCTCTATTTATTGCAATTCACCTTGACACTTAGCCTTCCACCTTCCAGAATATTGACCTTTCATTTGAAAACTTTTGTCTTTATCTTCTGAGGCATGATGAGGGAATAATGACAGAAGAAATGACCATAATTTAATATATAATACATTATGTACATTCACATTTCAAATTTGTCTTTTAGTGTTAGTGGGACATCATCGATTTTTATAGTTGAGTTTGGTCACTGTTCCTTGGGACTTCTTGGATTCCTAAGAAACCATTACAAACTCTTCGCCTTCCACATTATGTTTCTTCCTAATTTATGAAAAAATAAAAGGTGAAATATACAAATTTGAATTTTTATCTTATGCTTCCCTTTTTTTAATCTCTTCTTCCTCTTATATGTTGTTGTTGTTTTTTTCTCTTCTTTCCTCTCTTGTTCAACTTAATACTTTAATATATTCTCTTCCTCTAGTCCCTTTTGCCTCTTTTCTTGACATTTGTCTATCATGAGATCTATACTTTGTCTCCTGCCATTTGGGTTTGATTCTATTTTGTTGATGGTTGCTCCTATGCTAATAGTTTATTCTTTGTTGTAGATCACATTTGTAGGGACACTACTGTGTATGAGTGGATCCCCCTTGTCCTGACATAGAGCATATGTGTCTCTGTATTATGCTCCTTTACACACTATGTATTTAGACTCCTATGTGTGATATTCTTTCAATACTGGTACTTGGCTATCATTCATCACCAAATACTCGAGTTGCTAGTATAAAAATTCAAAATATAATTTAAAAAGGTATTTAAACATGAAGAAATTAATTGGTAGCTAAGTGAGTAGTTCGAATATACTTCCCTTATTTTATTCTCTGGTCCTTGTTGACTCAAAAAAATTCATCACCTATTATAAATGCTCGCAAAGAGTTGTGAATCCTATTATCATTACTACAATATATAGCTAATAGGCAGGGTCCCCAAGGATTGAATGGAAAATATTGGTTTTATGAGCTTTTCCTCAACATGATATACTTCAATTTTTTCCTCTTGAAGAAGTGGTTCATGGTTAACTCCTATGCATATGATTGAATTTGAAAATATCTTCTTGCATAAATGATGAAAATATTAGCATCATTATAACATTTATAGAATGAACAAATTCGATACCTGTTCAAAACATACGACAATGTCAGATTACTCTCTTGAATTATATGCAAACAAATAACTACCACAAAACAATAACATGCAAACATTGGTTATTGAAACCTATGGAAACATAACAGTGCCAAACCATGATTATTTTATATATCATGTCATGAGATCAAGTTAAAGGCAAGTCATATAGTTTGCAAACTTAAATTAGGTGTACAAAATTGACTTCACTTCCTTGATTAGCATATATTAGAGTAGGCATTTGCATCCTGCATTGCATTGTATATATGTTGCATCTTGCATATCATTCTAGTATAGTTTCATATTGCTTTGATTTTCATAAATGCATATGATTTACATATTCTTTCCTTGCATCACTGCATATTGTTATGTTACATTCTTATGTTTTTCATACTCATATCAATATGTTATAATAAATGTCAAAAAAAATAAATTCAAGTTTTGCACTAGATTTTTATTAGTTAGGATATTTTCTCATATGAATAAGGGGTGAGTGTGCCACCATCGATATCCCAACGTGTCTTGTTTCAGTGTGTAGGCACATTTCATACCAAGAGATGTTGAGGTTGTCATGTGCTCTATGGTGAGCACATGTTCCCATGTAGGAGCCAAATGTTACCTCCTAGTCCAGAGGTAACTAAGGAGATCATGTCTCAAGGCCCGCATGTAGCATACATGGAGTGTCGAGAGTCAAATTGAGAAGAAAATTCCGCAAGGCCCCTCCTATTCATGTTGATAACCACTCATCACCAACAATAGAGCAACATCCACTACATTGAATTGGTCCCAAAGGACAACAAGTCTTGTTTCATGAGGTAACAAGTCTAGTGTCATGTTAAGTGTCACTTTAATATTTGAATCATTTCAGCATGTTGCAAAGAATACTTTATTGATTATGAAACGTTTGCTTGGAAATTATACCTTTTGCAAAAATTCACCTTGGTGGTTGTCACTGTGTCCTAGCAAGTTGGTCACCCTCGGAAAAGAGTTGCTACTGGGTAGCTCCTTGAAGGGTCATCATACCATTCCCATTCATACTTACCAGCTTCCATCCTTCTTTCCCTCCTTTTCCTCACCTTTTGTGTTTTTGGATTCATTGACCCCAAGAAGGGATTGTACCTCATTTCATGGAAAGAAGGGGCTAAAGGCCCAGAGGTGTTGTAGATGGAAAAATATAAAAAACAATATTATCCTTCTATATGCTCACCCTTAGGTCTTGGGAACAATAAAAAAATTCTCCAAAAAATGAAGGACCTGCAAAAGGAATCACATAATTAATAAATGTCTCTCTTTTTGAGGAAATGCATTTTGCGGTGTCCCATACTTTCCATTGCATATGGCACTTTGTGTGTTTAGAGCTTCAAGTGGCATTGCGATACTCTTTACTTTCCATTTTCACATAGTGCTCAATGATTTGGACAATAATCAACTAATGGCAATAAAGGGCTTGGAAAGATGTTGCATCGTGGATGAAAGACAACACACCCTCTTTCTAAAAGTTTTTTTT
>ML780614.1:345934-360933 GCA_009831015.1 Picea engelmannii | reverse complement strand
TTGAATGTTTGTTATAGTATACACTAATTTTGCATGATTGTTTGTAATTATAAAGTTAGAGTTTCCCTCTAACTTTCCGCAGAATATTGCACCAAGTAGTAGTAGAAATGATGTTGTACAAGCTGAGGAACATCATGACCAAGCAAATGAGGATCTCATGGAAGAAGATGATGGGAAAAATCAAGTTAATGATACCATGGAAGAAGATGATGGGACAAATCAAATGATCCAAGATTTGTTTTTGTGGTCGGATGAGGATGGGGACAATGCTGGTATTTATGATGAACCTCTATTAGAAAATGAAAATAAACGACGTTATGAAAGATCAAGAGCAAATATTCTCCACTACATTGTTGCTAGTGAACTTAAAGGTTATGAATAATTTGTCGAACACTTGTATGACACAGATCCTAAGGTATGTAATATGTTTCATTTCATATTATACATAAATGTTGATTTTTTTCTATTTGTTTTTAGTGTTAATTAATGTGTAAAATAAGAATGCAATTTTTACGATTAATATTTTTTACATTAACTAGTTATTTGTTATGTTGTATATTGTTAGGTGAATTTTTGTTACCATCGTCAAATATTTTACCTCACACATATCGAGGTTTGCATGCCATTATGAAATACATTAGAATGGATTATCAAACTATATATGCATGTCCTAATGATCATATTATATATTATGGACAACATACTTCAAAAACAAAATGTCCACAATGTCTTATCAGTGGATATCGAACCGATTAAGTAACAAAAAGGGTGCCTCGAAAGTTTCTTCGCCATATTCCCATAATTCCACATTTGCAGCGATTTTTTAGGTGTGAAAGCATAAACAATTTATGGATTACCATGCACGTAACAAAAGTGGATATGGTGTTCTTCGAATGTTTGTCGATGGTTCTGCATTTAGGGAAATTGAGGAAAAATTGGTAGATTTCAAAGATGAACCTTGTAATGTTAGGCTTTCATTGGCAGCAGTCGGTGTTAATCCATTCAGAGAGCTTAGGTCTATTTACTCAGTGTGACCTATTTTTGTTATCAAAAACAACATTCCTCCTTGGATGTCAATAAATAGGGAGTACACAATGTTGACAATGATTGTTCTAGGTATTTGTTTACATTAATTTTTTGAATGTAACATTTTCATTTGTTTCAATTTTTGCATAATATCTTTTGTTTATTTATTTACTTATATATATATATATATATATTACATGATATCATTCGTATAGTAATTATGTGTAATTTCAAACAATTAGGTAAGTACCAAGTTAAATATATGAATGCATATATCGAGCCTCTTATCAATGAGCTACTAAAGTTATGGGTTGACATCCCAATGTATGACATATGTAAATCAATCGGGGAGAAGAAATTTAAATTCCATGGAATAATTTTATGGAAAATTCATGATGCCCCTAGACTAACACATTTTTGTGGTATGTAGGATTCTAATATTTCTCTTTAATACTATATATATATATTTTAATGTTATCATGGTGGATGTTTAATTTTTAAATAATCTCATCGTATAATTGACATTAATCCATTTGTTGCAGGTCTTAAAACAAAGGGTAAATTTGCATGTCCATTTTGTGGCCCTAAGATGAAGTATCATCATTCAAAAAGTTTAGGAAAGGTGGTGTTTGATGAGTATAGGAACCTCCTCCCTAAGAACCATAGGTATTGTACTACTGAAAAACATCTTTTCAATGGGAAAGAAGAGACTGGTTTAAAACCATGAAGAATGACATGTCACCTATGGAGGTTGGAATATAATAGAAATCATCAAGGTACTCAATTTATTTATTTATCGTAGATCATGTAATGTTTTGAATGTTTATTTTAATCATTGAATTTATTTTACCATATTTGATAATTATTTTTGTGATTTCTTTTATGCTTCATGAAGGCTTCCATCATCATGAAGGTATTAATAATGGGATTCCACGAGGAATCAAATGTTATCATGCTCAATTCATGAGGTTTCCCTACTATGAGGAGATAAAAATAGCTCATTTGTTTGATACAATGCATATCGGGAAGAATGTGACAAAAACATTATGGCGAATCATAGATGGTAGGAGGGACAAAGAAAAAATTGTCAAAATTTGTACTGACATTTAGGAAGTCAATCATGAAATGCGAAGTGTGATCCGATATTCAAATAGATCAGATGGAGTACTAGACTAAAATAACCTTCCATGGTTATTAATAGAGCAACAAAGCAATGATGTAAAAGAGGTCATTCAAAGAATTAAATTTCCCATGGGTTTTGCTTCAAACATAAATAATATCTTAACGAAGAAAGGTGAATTTTGTGGGGTAAAAACACATGATTGGCATACCTTAATTAAGGTAATAATTTTGGTATACATATTTATATATATTGGCCTTATACATATTTTTTTTTTCTGTCTACTTTGGTTGAAACAAATAACGATTCATTTTTTTGTTATAGTATGTTCTACCACTATCTCTCCCAAATGAATTTGACAACAACGTCAAACAAGTTATATATGATCTTGGAAAATGCATGAGGTAAGTAGTTGTGATTTATATGAAAAATGTTCTTTCAAATTATTGTTGTACTTAATGACATGTGTTTTACTTGTAATGTAATATATTATATTATGTTATGTTGAAACATGTTATTTTCTTGTATCATGATCTCATGTAGATGGTTGTCATTGAAAGAAATCCATGAAGATGATATAAAGTATTGGAAGAGAGAAATTCCGCGTCTAATGTATGAAATGAAAAAGTATATACCTCCAACATTTTTCAATGCACAAGAACACTACCTCATACACCAAGTTGAGGAGATTAAAATTTGTGGACATGTTCACACAAGGTCAATGTGGATGGTGGAGAGGCACTTGAAATCATTGAAGGTGTTGGTTAGACAAAGAGCATGTCCTGAGGGTTCTATGGTGGAGGGATATATGGTATATCAATCCATGGTGTATATTAGTCGGTATCTTTCTAAATTAGTAGTGCCAACTATATATGCAGTGGATCGCATTTGGGATGTGAACTCCATCAAAAAATTTGAAGATCATGAGAATCTGTTGGGGAAAGTAGAATGAAAAAAATGAGAGGTAATATATTAATAATTGTAGAGATTTATATATATATTTTTTGTAAGTAAGAAATATATTATATTTAGTGCCTGCTAGAGCTGAAAAGAGTTGCCAAAATACAGTAAAATACTGGTTGTAAATGCTGGACTGCCCCAACAGAGGGGAAACCAGTCCAGCCAGCCCCCAATTCACAAGTCTGAGAAAGTTGCTGGTTCAGAAAACATACAAAGATCATACTATCTGCTTCTAGACTAGGGGTCTAAAGAAACTAGATGGTCAACAAAAAGAAGTCTAAAGACCTGTCTAAAATCCTAGCTACGTGGCTCGGAGGTCCTCTATCCACGGTTCCGTCTCAAAGTTGGTAGGCTGGTCATCCCGACGCTGTTCCTTTCGCTCCACCTGCTCCTCGTTCGCAACTGGGCCGCTGCGTTCTGTTTCCTTCTACATTTCCTCTACCTGACGCCGCATGTGTTCCATTTCAATGTCAGGGACCTCCCCCGGAGAAGAGCCAGCTGGGTCCGAGGAGAGTTCCGACTGCATAGTTGAGAGGATATGCAGAAAGGTGGCGGCATTGTCTTCTGTGGCCTGCAGCCGAAACTTGAGGTCTGCCATCTCCCGCCTGAGCTCAAAGACTAAATCATACAGAATACCCAGTCGTTCTTTGAAATTCTCGCTGTCGAGATGGCCCGCAGGGTGGAGACGCGCTCGCTTGAACTCTGCAAAAGCCGATGGTGCACTCCTCTAGGTGCTCGAGGATCTGGGGAAGGACATTGTCGCCATGAAATGCATCCAAGGGTCTTGAGGAGAGCGTGGAGTCGGGGTCGTCCCTCGGGGTATGGTAGCCATGGAGTGTAAAATCGTAGACTGCGGAGGTGGCGGGGTTACTGCAGAGCGACAACGCAAGGATTGCAGAGGTGACAGGGTGGCAGCTGGGGGCATGGTTTGAGGGAGGGAGGAAGAACAGGTCGCCAGGGAGGCCGAAGGAGAAATTGGGGGTTTGCGGGGCTTCCATGGTGAGCCCCGCTTCGGCTTTCCTCTTAGCCTTTATTTCATGTGTGCAGGTGAGCAGGGTGGGACATAATTGGACCGGTGTTGCAAATAAACGATGAAGACAGCCTTTGAGCAGGTCTGGTGCTGTTTGCGCCGAGGAGGGGGGAGCCCTTCCAAGCGCTTACCAGGTGAAATGCCAAATCCAACGACGCAAGCCATTATACAAACTATGTGGGAGCAGAGGGTGGCATAAATGCTCCTTACCTCAACCCTTATGCGGCATATAAATTCCATTAATCTTTCGGAACAACATGGTACTGCGGCACGGGCCCGTCACGTGGCCCCGTGCTGCGGCGTGTTGTGTCCATTCCCATCAATTTCCACGGGGAAGCCACTAACACCCCATCCGGGGAAGCATCTACTGATCCAACTTTTCAAATGCACTGCTGAAGAATAGGATGTTCAGGGTTCTGGGCAGAGTAGCATCAGAGGTCTGGTTCACTCCACTCAATGCCCACATTAGCCAATTCGTCCGCGATCTGGTTCGCCTTCCTTCTGATATGCGTGGGGATGATCACCTGTTGTGAGTGCAACAGTCCCACAATGATCTGCAAACCATGAGTGAGTCTCCAGCTTGGTGAGATGTTGTCCGGGTTGACCCCGTGTAGGATTCTTCGCAGCAAGCCAATGATTATCTGAGAGTCCCCCTCGACGATGAGCTTTGTATAATTGTTCTGTAAGACCATTTGCAAACCTTTAATGAGACCCCATAGTTCTGCTGCGTTATTTGTGGAATGCCCTAGGGGACCTTCTCCTATGGCTAAAATATGTCCAAGATGATTGCGAAAGATGATTCCATAACCTGCATCCCCCGGATTGCCCTTAGAGGCTCCATCAAAGTTAAGTTTGAGAAAATCTTTTGGGGGAGGAGACCAATGGGAAGGGCTACTCAGAGGGGAATTAGAAGGGGGGGAAGAGGTTGTAAGAGGGGGGGGAAGAGGAGTCCAAAGCCGAAGGACAGGGATCTCGGCAGGTGGGCAAGCTAAGTCTGCATCCGACCAAGGTCTAAGGTGGAGGGTTTCCAGAAGATTGCGTTGGCAGAGAGCCCAACAAAGACTCCAGGGATGAGCCTTATTTCTGAAGATTCTGCTGTTTCTTTCTTTCCAGATGTGCCAGAGGACAAAGCCCGGTAAGAGCTGCCAAACCCTGTTGAGATAGGGAGAGCCAACAGCCTGATCCCTCCAGTTGAGGATGGTCTCTATGACACTGTCTCTGAGACGATCCGAGGTGCGCATGCTTATCATTACTTGATCCCAGACTTGCGCTGTGTAAGGGCAGGTGTTGAGGAGGTGATTCAAAGTTTCCTCCGCCTTTCCACAAAGAGTGCAAATAGAAGGTCCCATAAATCCCCTCTTCAAAAGATTATCCCAGGTGAGAATGCTTGAGTGTGAGACTAGCCAGAGAAAAAGGGTGATTTTCGGCCAGTGCTTCAGATTCCAAATCTTCTTCCAGAGCTTCTTATCTGAGGTGTGGTCTACCTTGGCTGTGATTTGATAGGCTTCCTGAGTGCTGTAGGAGCCCTGCGGTTTGTAGCCCCATCTGAGAATGTCTTCACCGTTTCGTATGGGAATTTTCCTCTTGTTCAAAGCTTCATGAAGAGGCGTTAGGTCTATCTACGGAGCCAAATTGATTCGTCCCCGATCCAGATGCCAACAACGCCAAGTGTTCTCAGTGTGATCATTCTGGCAGTAATCCGCTACCTTTGTTAGACCCATGCCTATATCCTGGGTGCAAATGTCGTGGGACCACTCCTCAACGTTTAAGGCGGGCCATTGTTGCCAGGAATCTGGCCAGAATAGAGCCGTTTCGCCATTGCCTATCTCCCAGAAAGCGTGATGCGTTATTATCTGCCTATTCTGCTTGGCCGCTGTCCATATCAAGGAGCCCGTGTTATTCCCATTCCAGCGAATCGGGTTATTCTCTGCCGTATTGGGGGCATATTTCTTCCGCCACAGCTTGGCCCAAAGGTCTGTGGGATTTTTGAGCCAACGCCACCAAATTTTTGCACTGAGGACCCTGTTCATTGTGGACGGATCTCTTATTCCCAGGCCCCCCTGATCCTTAGGCCTGCAGATATTATCCCAACTAACTAAAGCGATCTTTTTGTCCTTGTTGAGGCCATGCCAGAGGAAATTTATTTGCAAACTTTTGATGGTGTTGAGGACAGATCTGGGGGCAGCTAAAACAGAGAAAGCGTAAATCGGGAGGGCCTGAAGGACAACTTTGAGCAGAATGAGGCGGCTAGGCAGATTTAGAGTCCTAAAGGTCCAGGAAGAAAGCCTCTTGGAGAAGGAAGAAAGGAGGTTCTCCCAGGAGGAGTTTTTGTGAGTATTGTCAATTAAGGGTAAGCCTAAATATTTGGACGGAAGGGGGCTTCTGTTGAAACCTAGGATCTCTGAGATGTGACGCTGGATCGGGGGGGTATTGAAAAAGAAAATTTGAGACTTGTCTTTGTTGCATTCCAGATCTGAGGCAGCGGAGAAGACTTGAAGAATCTCCTTGAGAGAGTTGGCTTCTCTAGCAGTCGGGTTTCCCATCAGGAGGGTGTCATCTAGGAACTGACTGTGAGAAATGGGCGGGGATAAGCCATGGAGGGGTAGACCGGTTAAAATTTTGTTTTCCAGAGCCATGTGAATGGATCTGCTAAGTCCTTCTGCCATGATGATGAAAAGGAAAGGGGACAGGGGGTCTCCCTGTCTAATACCTCTCGTGGGGGAGAAGGGATTCAAAGGAACCCCATTGATGAGCAGTGAAAAGAAGGCTGAGGAGGTGAGATTTAAGATCCAAGTAACCCAGTTTTGATCGAAGCCAAACGCGATTAGCATTGCTTTCATGTATTCCCAGCTAAGTTTATCAAAGGCTTTTGATATGTCCAGTTTTAAAAGCATCCCTGGGGTTTTTGTTTTTTGAAAGGAGTGAATTAACTCATGTGCCAAGATAATGCTGTCCAAGATTTGTCTGCCCTCTACATATCCGGACTGCTATGGGGATATGATTGTTGGGAGGATCGGCTTGAGTCTACGAGCGATGACTTTTGTGAGGAGTTTGTATATGACATTGCAGAGGGCGATAGGCCTGTATTTCTTTGATCTGTTCGCTTGCCCTTCTTTGGGGATAAGGGCAAGGAAGGTTGAATTAAAAGCCCGTAAGACTTCTCCTGTAATCCTTGAATCCTCCAAAATTTCCCACACCTCTGTTCTAATCATCGGCCAACAGTAGTGGAAGAAATCGCTAGTGAAGCCATCTGGGCCCGGACCCTTGCATTTGGGGGTATCTTGTAGCGCCTGGTCTACTTCTTCGATGGTGAAGGGCCTCAGAAGAGCTTCATTTTTTTCTTGAGTCACAAGGATAGGTACGTGTCTTGTGATCTGACTGATGGCTTCGCTACGGTCTGGAATGGGTTCCGTGAGGAGGTCTTTAAAGTAGTCAAACAAGTGATTTTCTAGGTCAGCGTGGGAGTGAAGAGTCTCCCCCTCCTCTGTAATAAGATGCGTGATCTTATTGGAATGTCTTCTCTGGATAGTAGCTCTGTGGAAGAATTTGGTGTTGCGTTCCCCCTCCTTGAGCCATTGTATGCGTGACTTCTGTTTCCACAGTATCTCCTCTTTCTTTTTCCTTTCCGCTAGCTGTTGGTTCACTTTGAGTTCCCATTCTCTGAGTTCCTCTGTTAATCCTTGCTCTCTTATTTGACTTTGTAGCTCGTGCATTTGCTCAGTGAGCTATTTTTTTGATTCAATAATGCTTCCGAAAGTGTGTCTATTCCAGAATTTTAGCTTTTTCTTAAGATTTTTCAACTTCTGTTGGAACCTATACATTTTGGATCCGCGGGGAATTTCCCCCTCCTTCCACCAGCCTTGAATATTTGCTTGGAATTATGGATGGTCTAACCAGAATTGTTCGAATCGGAAAGGTTTCTTTCCAGGAGTGGCTGGGACATCCAACCATAATTGGATGGGCCATTGATCCGATCCGGTGCGATTGAGGATGCTAGATTCTATGGCCATGCCGTCCATCATGAGTGGCTCTGACACCAGGAAGCGGTCGAGTTTGCATGCGATCTGGTGCAGACCCGTTCTTCTATTGGACCAGGTATGAATGCCATTTATGGCCTCTAAATCAACTAGCCTAAGGTCATCTATTGAATTGTTGAACTCGGCAGAGTCTCGATCCAGTCGACGTGAACCCCCCTTTTTTTCCTCCAGGCTTCGTATGATGTTAAAGTCGCCCCCCACTATCCATTTGTGGTATTGTGTGAGGCTGGACAGGTAACTTAGGCTCCTAAGGAAGGCCTGTTTGTCTCTTGGAGTGGCCGGTCCATAGTCTGTTGTTAGATGCCCTGGCTGGTCTGATCCTATCAGCTTGTAATCGGCTGTAATAGCCCATCTGGTGGTGCAGAAGTTGTTCAGCAGGATAGTATTGGTATTCTAGAGGAGAGCCAGTCCTCTAGCTGTTCCTGCAGCATCAATTGAGACCACTCCTCCTTGCTTCCAGTAATAGGGGAGTAGTCGATTAATTTCCTCTGAGGTACATTTTGTTTCCTGCAACATTACAACATCTGGTGCTTCTTCTATAATCATATCTCGTAGCAATTTCTGTTTGCTACGACCATTGAGGCCTCTGATGTTCTAAGAAATGATTTTCATGATGATTGTGGGGGGGGGAGAGGTGGGAAGCTATCTGAGATCAGGTGGATCTGTCCTGAGTTTACCATGAAGCTTCCAATTTCCTGTATGAGCTGATTTGTTGATTTCCTTCCTCGCTTTTTCTCATCTGTTTGTGCCTTGTTTGGGTTTTTTGTTTGACTGCTTTGGATGCCCAGTGCTTTGCTGGTTCGGGTAGAGGAGCCCGCCGAGGAGTTGAGGAACACTTTATGCACCTTCCTGAGTTGATCCCTTGGTATTGTATAGAGTTTTTGGTGTCGATATGCATGCTCCAGGTGTTCTAAATCCACTCCCGCTAGATCTTGTTCTTCCACCTCCATTTCCTCATCCCTGTCTTCTAGCTCCTGCTGCTCGGGTTGATCCCTCAGTGGCCCCATTGAGGGAAATTCCGACTCCTTGTTCTTTGTTGGTTGTTCCACCTCGAGACCCTTAGTTTGAGAGGCCGTGTGCTGGGGTGAAGGGTTAATGTGGGCTGGGTTTGGAGATTCCTATGGATTATCTTGTAAAATTGCAAATTTATTGCTGGTGGAAGGGTCTTTACTGACCTAAGCTGGTTGCTTTCTGCTTCCCTGCCGTTTGTGCCCTGCCTGTTGCGTGAATCCCTCCTTGTCCTGGCCGTTTTCTGGTTTCCCCTCCTTGTGCGTAGTGTTGAGTGGGCATTCCCTGAAGAGATGTCCATGCTCGTGGAATTTCCTGCAGCGGAAGGGTATATGTTCATAATCAATGGTTTGAGCCCAGTCCTCATCTTGATATTCCAGCATAATAGAGCCCGGGAGCGGCTTGGCTATGTTCAGATAAACACAGATTCTTGCATAAGATGTGTATCATCTCTGCTTGGTTGCTTCAGAGGACTTAACATAAATACCGATGGTGTTTCCTATGCCAGCCAAAAATTCCTCCAGCCAAAATTCCTGGGGAAGAGAGTACAACCTGATCCATACCGGCGCATGGGTGAAATCTTCCTTTTCAGGGCTGAACTTTTCTGTCCAGAATCTCAAGAAGAGTCCTGCCGAGTTAAAAAAATAGGGCCCTCCATCAAAGATACGGTTCCTGTCCTTGAGATTGTGGAAGATGATCATGAAGAAACCCTTCGATCCTAGTTGGAGATCATAATGCCCTTTTGGCCTCCACTAGTACTGTATCCATTTGATTAGTTCTCTTTTCGAGGGCCACAGCCCTAGGAACTTCCCTATCAGGGCATTATCTTGCATGTATTTTTTTTTCTCCTCTATACGGGGCGAGTTGATGACATATTTTCGAGCATTTGGTGCTTGCGGAATGCACTTATCGGGGATACAAGGGGCTGAGGCGTGTGAAAAGCTTTCTTCCTTAGTCGGGTCCATATCCGTATCCCGATCTTTGAATGTTCCTTCGACCATCAACTGCGCGCGCATCTCCGGAGGCGTTTCGAAGGTTGGCCTCTTCACTCTCATTGCCATGTTTTCATTGGCTGTTACTTGGCTGTATGTGACGCCCGTCGGCGCCTCCCCCTGGCCTTGCGGGAGCCCCTGCGGGGCCATTATTTTGTTGCCGCAGTCCTCTGCGGCTGTCAGAGTGTAAACCCTAGCTTCAGAACCAGACTATCTCAAACAATTCGACAATTGTAGAGATTTATATTAATAATACATATAAAGTTTCATTTTTTTTTGTATATGATCATACTCATTAATATATTAATATAATTTATTTCATAAATTATTAATATTTATAACCTGCATATTAGATGTTATAACTAATATTTAATATTGGTGAGTTATGATTTTTTGATTCAGTTGCTCAAGAGTGGGATGCACTGCATTTATACATTGCAAATAATCTTGACTGGATGAATGTATGGATTGAAAGATGTAAACAACATAACGAAGGTAGGTTATCATGGCAATGATTGTCTGAATTGGTTAGAGAAGCTTGTTGTAATGGAGATGCCAATGTTACGCAAAGGGAAATTGATTTAGCATATGGTTTGAAAGATGGACAAGGGAGAAAATTCACCCATTTTATTCAATTATTTTATATTATATTAATGTGACTACATGTGTACTGTCCTTTTCATACACTTTTGAAGCTATATAAATATATATGTTAATTTATTAATTGACAATGCATCTTTTACATATCTGGCATATTGCAGTTGAAACACCACAAGGCTATGTGGTGCAATGGTCATAAATTTCGCATCAAACAATTGGATGAAACAAGGAAAACTTCTAATAGTGGGATAACTGTAGTATTCTAGGTCAATAATGCTTCCTCTAGGAGTGACAGACATCCCCGAGAATCCAAAAATAGATACTATGGGTATTTAAATGATATACTTGAGTGTGACTTTAATTCCTTCAAATTAGTTATGCTCGATGTAAAATGGTATAGGTTACGAATGCATGAACACGATGATGAAAGAATTTTTATTCAAGATGCCAATGAATTTCCAATGATTAAAACAACGGTGTTTGAAAGAGGACATGATCGCTATGTTTTTCCAAGCCAATGTGAAAAGGTATTTTACTCAAATGTTCCAGGTGAGAGGGATTGGTCATTTGTTTTTAGATATGATCCAAGAGGAAGGCCAATTAAATATACTCATTTACAGGAAGAAGATGATATTGAAGATCAAGAAGATGATTCAACAGATCAGATAGAGCTGGAAGATCATGCATGGTCGACAGATGAAGAAGACAGAGAAGATCATGATCCAGGCGTAGGATACAATTTTGCAATTCTTGATGATGATGTCGATGAAAATATGCTCGAAAATGACATTGATGACGATGATGATATAATGAATCCTTTCAACACCGTTTCTGAACCAGATGATGATACATATGTCAAGTTCGATGAAGAATATCAAGATATAGAATAAGGATGATTACACAGATGTTGAGGTTGGATTAGGTACATGACTATATAATATTTTGATTTGTATGAATTATTCTCTTAAATTAATTTACTTATAATGTCATGAGTTAATTACATGTTTTTAAGTTTTATGTGACGTTTTTATATCCTATGTTACATGTTGTTTAATTATTATGTGAAACCTGAAAATAGTTTCCAATATACTAAAGTATGTGGTAGACTAAAAATATCATTTAGAAACACATAATTTCATGTACCTTCATTAATTTTTGTTTTTGTAGTTTTTATGCACGAATCTTAATAGGATGTCGCTTTCGATTATTTTCTATTTTATAGATTGGGTTTTGGGGATCAATTGAGAGTGATGTGAGGGGTAGGAGAGGGGCCATATGAGATTCCACATTCATGTGGTTGGCCTTGTTCAGTAGAGGATAAATTATTCTTTAAACCAACAGAAGCTCTTTCATTTTTATACCATCATGATAGTATAATATTTCATCAATATTGTTGTCATAGTATTGCATCAACAAAGTTTCGATGAAAGTGTTTGTCATTTCTATATAATTTTTGTTGAAACCCTAATTTTATTTCAAAGTACACAATTTGGTTGACACAAGTTTTAAGTTTTCATCAGTCTTTCTTCATTTTTCTTTCAGGTTCTACATTAATGTATATACAATGTATCCATGTCATAGTTGTGATGAAAAATCTCTCTTTTTCGCTGATTGCTTAATGAATGCCATAAAATACTCCCTTGCAGTACTATATGTGGGGACGTGCGTAGTGTTGAAATAATTTTACAAGGAACAAGGAACGAAAATTGTACAAGGACTAAACACCGACAACAATGACCTATGAATGGGGCCAATGGGGCCAACGTTGAAAATTTTTCAAACTGTTTCTGTATGCATTGAAATTTGACATGGATAGAACATTCACATGCCTTAACGATATGGGAGGGTTTCTAGACTCAATTTGACTCACACACCCACTTTTCCCCTTCATCAATTCATCATGTAAACCATAAACCCTAATTTTCTTTCAAAGTACACAATTTGGTTGACAAAAGTTTTAAGTTTGCATAAGTCTTTCTTCATTTTTATTTTAGGTTCTACATTAATGTATATACAATATATTTTTGTCATAGTTTTGATGAAAACTCCCTCTTTTTTGCTGATTTATTAATCAACACCATAAAAATACTAGAGGCGGGCAACAATGACATGTGAATGGGGCCAACGTTGAAATTTTTTCAAACTGTTTTTGTATGCATTGAAATTTGACATGGATAGACTATTCACATGCCTTAACTATGTGGGAGGGTTTTTGGACTCAAATTTCACTCACACACCCACTTTCTTCCATCATCATATCATCATATAAACCATAAACCCAATTATTCATATGTTCTAGTAGATATGTTAATGATTCCAAATTTCATATTTGTATTTGACTCAAGGTCCAACTAGCTTGCAAAGAATCAAATTTTAATTTCAAGTTGATAAACCAAATATGAAATGAATCCAAGCATCATTTGATATCGTTTGCAAGAGAGACGGATGTAAATAATCTTACGACGAATTAGCTATACTATCGACGAAAAAAGTTCGTCGATAGTATAACTAATTCGTCACAAGAATGTGTCTAATTTGAATGGTGTTACATGGTTTTCAAGGAATGTAGGGATTATATGGTGCAATGTAGTGTATTCTATAAGAGAAATCTCTATGCCAAACCTCAAAATGGATAGTACCATATCTTGTTCATAAGACAAATATTCTTTGTATGTTTCCTTTGTGGTGGCTCAAGCCCTCAATACACATGATGCATGACAATGAAATGTAACAATTTGAATATTGAATTATAGTGTTATGTCACCCCTGGTTAAACAAAGAACATAAGGTTCTTAGGTCCTATTTGAATCTTTTTAGAATTGAGATTTGTTATGTAGTCCTTGAAAAAAGACAAAAGACTTATGTAAGGGATATTTGGTCTTTGTGTGGGACATTTTATGCCATTAGTATGTTTTGTACAAAAATAATGGATCTTGGGGTGATCCAGGTGGATATTGGTGGCCACCCACCTATTCCACTTGGACCCCCACCATTGCTTCTTTCAGTTTTTCAGTTTCCGCACAGTTTACTATTTTTAGCAGTTTTTCGGGTCCTGAACTTCCAGAGCCGTTTTGAGGCCTTAAACGACATTTTTTTTGGAAAATGGGGAGCAACATGGATCTTAGATCATGTTTCTCAGCCAAAAGTTGTATTCCTCGGATAGATATTTCTAACGAGGTATAGAACGCGTCAAACGGAGATCGTATGCCAAAGTTACGTCCTCGGGAAGTTGATGTACCAACTTACCCAAACGAGGCCCATAGTCTTGGCGTTTCATCTCCTAGGGTTAGGTATTTGGATGTTTAGGGTTTTCCATTGTTTCTCAATAATAATAGGCCTTCTATCCTCATTGTAACACAGTTAAGAGGCCAGTATCCGCCACATCTCTTCTCAGAGATAAGCTACCAGTGCCCTAGCTAGTTTATTTCCATTCTGTCTGTAAGCATATTTTAGTCATTTGTTATTAATGAAATGAAGTCTTATTTCCGCTGCATCTCTATTTTTATGTGTATTTTTGTATTTCATTGTGTTCCTACATAAATCTGGATCAGTGGTATCAGAGCGGTCTGCTCATTCTCGATCCTTCTTTTCATGTCCCCAATGAGATCGAGGTATAAGAAGTTGGGGCTCGATCTGGTTGAACCTTTGCGAGATCAGCCTCACAAACCCTGACGACTGCCCATGGGGGAAGAAAAGAAAGATGAGGGAGTAGGATATCCTATCAAAATGTTGCTCGAGGAGGCCCTCGAGAAACAAAGGAACGCGATGATGGACAACTTTGCCCAGATTCTTCAACGAATTTCAACTGGCAGCGCATCGACATCCAGAAGCCACTCTGGAGGCGCCACTCCTTTTAAGGTACAAGTAAACTTTGAAATTCCCATATTTGACAGCCAAATAGATGCAGATGCCATAGATAGATGGTTGAATCTGTTAGAAGGATATTTCTCAGTTCATGACTTTTCCGACCGAGAAAAGATTATTTTCGCACTCCTCAAAGCCGCCCCCCATGTCAAGGACTCGTGGGAAACCTACTTGGAGCAAGAGGGAGAGGGAGAACCCTATTTGGTCTCGGCCGCACCTACTTGGAATTCTTTCTAAGACGCCATCAAGGAACAATATTATCCCGTGGGGAGCTATGAGGACAAATACATACAATGGACTACGTTGCGACAACAAAGGGACCAAGATGTGCATGAGATGACGAATCTGTTTCATACCCTACG
>ML780614.1:231327-254915 GCA_009831015.1 Picea engelmannii | reverse complement strand
TAGCCATAGTAGGAATGTCACTTACGTTAGTATCCTATGATCGTGGTAGGTTGGCTCGTGATGAGACCCCCTGTTCTTTATGAAAAAGGTTTTTATTGTGTATATTTATTTGTTTGTATCTTTTCTTATTAAATATTTGAATTTTCTTTCCCCAAGAAGTCTGTTATCCTGGTTTGGTAGCCAGATGATGATAATGCCACTCACTAGATTGTAACTTAAGTGAACAAGACAACTCATGATGAGACTTCTTGTCCTTTAACAAAAGAAAGTGTCAAAGGCCATTACCCTGGTGTGGTAGCCATAGTGGGAATTTCACTTACGTTAGTATCCTATGATCGTGGTAGGTTGGCTCGTGATGAGACCCCCCGTTCTTTATGGGAAAATTTTATTATATATATATATATATATATATATATTATTATTATTATTTTAAAGGGAGGCTCATCTACTCCTTAAAAGTAAGGGATGGTATAAGGAAGTGTAAAGATGCCAAGTAAAAGTGTGATGAAGACTCCTTATCATATAGAGGCAGAATATCATCCAGGTATATTTGTATATATAAGGGAAAGAAACAACTTATGGTGGCAATCGATTATGAATGAGGTTTAAGATATTTCAGAGAGATTATTCCACAATTTTTTTTTTGATAAGGTGTGAGAGACCATCCACAAAATAATGACAGATCGTTGTAATGATGATTAGAAACAGTGCTGGTGAAAATTATTTGATGAAAGCCGCACTTACGAAGGAATGGCTAGCGTTTGAATAGTAAAGAAGGGAACGACAATCGCATGAAAAGGAACAACAGTTGTTCTGTTAAAAAAAAGGAACAATAGGTGTGCAAAAAAGGAACAACAGTTGTTCCGTTCGAAAGGAGCAGCAGGCGCGTGAAAAGGAACTGCAGGTGCGCGAAAAGGAACATCAGTTGCGTGAAAAGGAACAATAGTTGTTCCGTTAAAAAAGGAACAACAAGCGCGTGAAAAAGAATAGCAGTTGTTTTGTTCAAAAGGAGCAACATGCGTGCGAAAAAGGAACAATAGTTGTTCTGTTCAAAAAAAAAAAAAGGAACAGCAGGTGAGGAAAAAAGGAATAGCAGTTGTTCCATTCGAAAGGAGCAGCAGGCGCGTGAAAAGGAACAACAGGTGCGCAAAAAGGAACAACAGTTGTGCAAAAAAGGAAAATAATCGTCATGAACATGTAAAAGACAGAGTCCGTGTGATAAGACAAAACGGGAGTATGGAACAGAAAAAGGTGCTAATTGTAGTTATTTGTCTTGATTCTTGTTTCCTAGATGACTTTTTATAAAACAAAGAAAAACTAACCACTCGGTTGGAAAACTATGTACATTATAAACAAAATACATCATTTATGGAGTTGGGGTGGTTGGGTTACCTTCCCAGCCAGCCAAAATATGCACCGTAGGGTATTTACTTACTTCTTGATAGAAAGAATCTTTTGAAGGTGGCTAGTGGTAAAGTTGTAGCCAGCATCCATTGACTAGAAAGGGTGATCCAGACCCATCGATGGTGCTCAAAGTAACCATGCCATTATCATGGACTCCGTTAATTTCATACGGCCCTAGCCATCGTGTTTGTAATTTCCCAGGAAAGTCCTAAAATCTGGAATCATAGAGGAGCGCCCAGTCACCTTTCTTGAATGATTTCTTCTTGATATGCTTATCATGCCAGGTTGCACTCTGTCGCTGGATAACAGATGTGCGCTCCATAGCAGACAAACGTGCTTCATCCAATTCGTTGAATTGTTGAAGGCGTCATTCATATTCTTCTATAAGATTTAGTCCAATTTCCTGGGCCATTCTTAGGGTCTTGATCTCGAATTCGATTGGGAATATGGGTTATTTACCATAGAATAGATGGTAAGGGGAGTAGCTAGTGGCATTACACTAGGTTGTACAATAATCCCATAAGGAATTTGGGAGCTCAGTATCCCAATTCTTTCGGTTTGTTGAGACAGTCTTCGTCAGGATTGCCTCTAGGACCTTATTGGTGCTTTCTACTTGCCCGTTTTCCTGTGGGTGGTATGGAGAAGTAACTATGTGCTTAATGTGATAACTGTCCAGGGTGGCAGTGATTCTATGGCCTGTAAATTGTGACCCTCCATCAGTAATTATTTCTCTGGGTAGTCCATACCGTACAAACAATTTGAAAAGGAATTTGATGACTACTAATTCTGTTGCATTTGGTAAAGCTTCTGCCTCTACCCATTTGGTCATGTAGTTCGTTGCAACAAGAATATAGGCCTTTTGATTTGACTTTGGATTAAAGGGGCCGATGAAGTCGAGTGCCCATATTTCAAATGGTTCTATGACTACTTGTGTTTTCAAGGGAATTTCATCAACCTGATCTAGTTTCCTCATCCATTGATAGTTGTCGCATGTCTGAACATATTTCTTGGCATCTCTGAATATTGAGGGCCAATAATAGCCCATCTGTAAGATTTTGTGTCTAGTCCTCTGGTCTGCAAAATGCCCCCCACAGGGTTCATCATGTCCTACTTTCAGTATGTCATAGATTTCATCCTCTTGTACGCATCATCGGATCTGGAGATCAACCCCTGTGTGGAAAAAATATCCACTGATCCAAGTGAATCGTGCACTACACTAGACGATCAGTCGTCTTTCCTTTGATGATAAATGTGTCATTAATCTTCCTGTTTCTAGATAATTTTCTACATCAGTGTACCAAGGTGGTTTTGTGTCGACAACAAACAAATGATCATTTGGGAATTGGTCCTCAATTGTTAATGAGTCATCTATTTTTGGGATGCAGGACAGGAAGTCTACGACAAGATTTTCTCTCCCGGGCTGATCTTTGATGGTGATATCAAATTCCTACAATAATAATAACCATCGAGTGACCCGTCCATTAGTAATTGGTTTATTAGCTAGATATCTAATGGCAGAATGATTAGTATACAGGATAACTGGATAGCCTATTATATAATGACGAAATTTATTGATGGCATGTATAAGAGCTAAAAACTCTTTCTCTGTTACTGTATAATTAAGTTCAGATGGAGTTAGATTCTTTCTAATGAAATAAATGGCGTAGGGTTTCTTTTCTTCTTCCTGTCCAAGAACAACGCCTATGGCAATGTCTGAGGCGTCGGTGGAAATTTGAAATGGTATTTTCCAATTTGGTCGTCCTCTCAACACTGGCGTTGTTGAGATCAGTTTCTTGAGTCTTGCAAAAGCCACATCACATTTGTCAGACCATTGAAATTCTACATTACCTGTCAAAGCATGTAAGGGCACGGTGGTTTTTGAAAAATTTGGCATAAATCTGCAATAGTATCCTGAAGCACCAAGGAAACTACGTACCTCAGTTTGTGTGTGCGGAGTAGGTAGATTAAGGATTACCTCAATTTTTGTTGGGTCTACCCTAATTTCATCTGCAGAAATGTAATTCCCTAATACCACACCTTATGTCATCATCATGTGACATTTTTCGTGACTTAAACATAACCTCGTAGCGATGCACTATTCCAATACCTTCTCCAAATTATTCAAGGCTTGATTGAAGTTGTCACCGTACGGGGTGAAATCATCCATGTAGACTTCAATCCCTTCACTAATCAGATCACTAAATATGCTTAGAATGGCCCTTTGGAATGTAGTTAGAGCGTTACAAAGTCCGAAGGGCAATACTTTGTAGGCAAAGGTAACCCAGGGACACGTGAATGTCGTTTTAGCCTGATATTTTGGGGTAATCTGGATCTGATTATAGTCGTTGAAACCATCTAGGAAAGAGAAGAATTTATTCCCTGACAAGGTATCTAGGACCTAATCGATGAAGGGTAATGGAAAATGGTCTTTTTGAGTAGCTTTGTTTAGCTCCCTGTAATCAACACAGATTCGCCACTTCCCATTTTTTATTGGGACGATGACTAATGGGGAAACCCATCGACTATCTAAGATAGGGTATATAAAATCTGCATCCAACAACTTTTGTAGGTCTTCTTTAACAATATCTCTGAGGTGGGGGTTCAGTCTTCTTTGCGGTTGTCGGACAGGTCAGACATCTTTCTTAATATAAATGTGGTGTGTGCAGAGTTGTGGATCAATACCTTTCATATCAGAGTACTCCCATGCAAAAGCTTGCTAGTATTTAGAGAGGGTTTGGATTAGCTTTTTTTTTGTTTCTCTTCCAGCTTCGCATTAATGTTCAGAGACTTCCCTAGTGCGATCTCAATGATTTGTTGTTGTGAATAGTGGTAGTCATAATTTGTTGTTCCATTAAATCTTCCAGTGAGTCTCTCTATGCTTCACAGTCTAGAACAACTTGGAGCATTTGGCATGTTGGGTTACTTATAGAGGTTGGGTTGTTAATAAACCCATTGATTACATCATCCTCTAGCTGATTCTTGAGCTTGATGGATTATTCCATTGTGAGTGGGGCACATAGATCCTTCTCTGGATATCGTGGTGGTGGCAATTGCGGGTGTACGATTGTTGGACTAGGTTTGGCTGGAGGATATAAGATGAGATTCCTTGTGACCCCTCCTCTAGCAATTGTCATTTTACCCGATCGACAACCTATGTATGCATCAACTATCGCAAGTCATGGTCTGCCCAATATCAATGGATGCCCTTCGAGTCCACTTCTTGGGTTGATGATGAGAAAATCTGCGGGATATTCCCAAGAATCAACTGAAATGGCTATATCATGTAGTGTGCCGATTGGTTTGTCCACTGATCGATTGACCAATTGCAACATAATCGGGGTTGGGTCGAAAGAGTCAAGACCCAGGGCATTGTAGGTTTCCATAGTTAGAATATTGATGGCCACCCCCAAATCAACTAGGGTATTTGGAAAGGAACAACCCTGAATCTGAACTGTTACTATGGGGTTCCCTGGATCTGCATATTTGACTGGTGCTTCTCTACCCAAAATTAGATCAGATAAGGCTCCCACTACATGACCTGTTGATGATGAATTTTTTATTTTTCTAACGGGCTTCCTCCCACATAGCTCCTTGATTGTCTTTGCATAGATCGGTATGTCTTGCAGGGCTTGCAGGAGTGGAATTTTGATGTATAAATTCTTGAGTTCCCCTACAATGTCGAAGTCAGTATATACGGTGAGTTTCGCTATCATCAGTCTTTTGGGGAATGGAGGGGAGGGAATTGCATCTTTATCAAAGTCTTGTGATTCGATTGTGTTCCCCCCTTGCTCAATTTCTTTTGTTATTACCACAGTTGAAGGTGTTATTGCTGGTTATTTTTCATTCCCCTATTCTTTGGGAACATCATTTTGTTCGAGGGATATTATGTGCCCCGATCTTAACTGAAGTTCATTGCATTCTACTAGATTGATTTCCCCTTCTCCACTTTCCATAATCTAGACGAGATGACCTGGTCTGTTATTAGGATTTGGGTGGGGTTGGGCAGGTAATTGAGGGTGCAATTGTGATTGGGGCAATGGGAGTGGAGTTTGTAACAGGGGTTGGATTTGAGAGGCCATCCCCATAGGTTGGTTATTCATTCCCATGGGGCGTTTCCAGTTCTGGTTCCAATTTGGGTTTTGGGCAGTCGAGTTAGTCCATTGTGGAGGGTAGGTATTATTTGAATTTTTCCAAGATGAGGTGGGGTATTGCAAATTGGGCCAATTGGAACTTGTAGTTGGTTGATTTTTCCAGTTGGGGTTTGTGGCGAGATGGTTTGGCCAGGTAGGAATTGCAGGTGGATACTGTTGGGGCTGCCAGTTCTGATTAGTAAATGGTTGACCCTGCCATGTGCTGCCAAAATTCTGCTATTGATTATATTGTCTAGGAAAGAAAGAGGAAGGGTCATGTAATGTATTTTGAGGCTGGGACTGCCACTGATGGTGCTGAGCCATCAGATATAATGGTTTTTTTTCCTATTTTGCTTCTTTGAATACAAATTTCAATCTAGGGAGTGATGGGCATTCATCTGTGTCGTGATCCTTGGCACAAATAGCGCAAACCCGAACTATATCCAAGGGGCATTCCCTTGGACCATGTTTCTTTCTGCACCTGTGGCAAAATATAGCCAAGGTCTGCTTTGCTTCTACCTTTTTTTGTTTGGCCTGCAATACATCCAATTGTGTGGTCAGAGTGCTCAAAATATTTGTTTTAAAGTTTTCTAGGATATTACCAACTTCAGCTCGTGTAACACCCCCACTGGTGATATTGTTGTTTCTTGAGAGGGATGTCCGCATTCCTGACCTGGTTTGTGTACTTCCTCGTGAGCACCTGATACACAATAGAACAATGTCTTCATAAGTTTCCTGATAAATGTCACCTTTTCCCATTAAATTCAATGTTTCTACCCATTCATCTTTCATGCCTTTGTTCAGAGTTGCTTTGATTACTTCACCTGGTAATGTACCATAGGGTGATCTTTGCAAATTATACTGAAATCTTTCGACATATTCTTGTAATGATTCATTTTCTTTTGCAATCATTTGAAAGATTTCATCTTTTAAGTCTCTGGTTCTGCAATAATCCTGATATTTTAACAAGAAGGTTTGTTTCATATGGTCCCATGAATTGATGGTTCCACCTCCCAATCCCATGAACCAACATAGGGTTGCTCCCTTCAAGGTAGAGGGGAATAATTTTAATTTTTGGGGTTCAGAGCCTTGAAGAGAGGCAACATAAATGAAGACCAAACAGACCATTTATTGGAACATGTGGATCAGCCTTATGATATGCAAGGGTTGCATCATGAGGACCTTGTTTGGATAAGGATAAACTTTCATTGTCCTATTACAATGCCATTCAAAGATTGATTGACAAAGATTGTGGGTGCACAGGCCAATATTGGCATGATTTGGGTGATCTTGTCCATTCCCATGAATTGGATTGTGTGTCTTGTCGTGATGTAATGTTTGTATCAACTTATGATCATTTTGTACATGACATTTCCTTGTTTTGTCATGTAGCCAAGCACAAGGATAGAATTCCTAATGTTGATAAGGTGCTAATTTGACTTCATTGGTTGTAGGATTATACATAGCACCTTATTTTCATGTTAAGTAGAGTAGGGTACGATGAATAATATCCTCTGAGAAACAACTTAGAATGATTATGTGTTTCATTTCCTTGGTTTGTATTTAGCATGTAATTCCATGTTTAGTTATTGATTTCCATGCATTTGCTTTGATTTTTAGCTCATGTTATGCCTAGAATTGATTTCATGAACTTCTTTATGTGTTTAGAATAGTTTTAATTTTATGCATTTCTACTTCAACATTATTTTGTGGTGGAACAAGGTGATTGTATTGCCCTTTTGCTTTTGTTACTGATCTATGTATGGCAAGTTAGATGTTGGATGCAAAGTGCAGTATTGATCAAGATTCTAGACTTCTCATGTACTCTTTTCCACATAGCACATGTCCCAAAGTTGGAGCCAGTTGTTACTCCTCATATTGTATGAGAGGTAACTATGTGATTATCATCACATGATAGAGATTTCAATAGGAGCACCACTCTCCCAATGGCATGATGTTCCAATTCACACCTTACCGTGAGCACTTTAGATTGGTCTTCCAAAGCACATACATCAGAGATCTTGTTGCATGATGATCTTCCTTGCATGGTGGATATGCCTACCATTGATGATTTCATGATGATGATAGCATGGTTCAATTGATTTGGAATAGTGATGATGATGTTGTACAAATGATACTCTATTGATGATTATGGTTATGATCATGAAGCTTGATTTATTGGATACCATCATATATTTCATTCTCGCTCATGTATGGTGATAGTACTTCATATATTTATCATGACCATGGTGAGCATTAGTATAATATAATAATGGATCATAACACTCTAAATTGTTCTTATTTTCCTTGTTGTACCAAGATGGATCATAGTCTCCCTTTAGATAAATGTTATCACTCTTGGGTTGAGTTGTACTGCTATGGACCTAGGTAGGTGTAGCATGTCCATATCCCAAAGAACAATTAACATTTTTCATATTCCCCATTATTTCCATGCAAATTTATCATATTCCCGCTCATGGTTGACTTATCATATGTCATAGAAAGATTTATACTTAATAGTCCCATGTAGGAAAGCCTCATCTTAAGAATTATAATCTCAAGATTGATGCAACTAAAAAAAAAAACAAATATAAAGCATGATCCATACCACCTAGCAAAAAACCCAATGCCACGCGTCCCATGCTTAACAATGCATATCTAAATAAAGGGACCAATCAAATAAAGAAAATGAAAACAAATTAGTAGAAAAAATGGATAAGGAATGGTAACTCAATGCTAAGTGCTCTCTCTCTCTCTTTAAAGGAACTCATGTGGATGAATATATTTAATAGACCTTATGTGGATATGAAAGTCAATTGATGAAGTTACCCACCTTAACATCACATCACATACTCCTCACTTAATTTCCTAGGAACTACTTCTTGTCTTAGGAGTTGTCACGTGTAATAGAGGTTGATGTTGTCCTCACCATTGTTAAACTTGGAAAATTGTGTAAATTCAATGAGTTATTTTGAAGTTAAAGGATAGAATTTGATGTTTCTCCACATAATGGAATGTATATCGAGGCATGACTAATCATCATGTTGCATTTGGATTAGTGTACTTGCATCGACATTTGTGTGCCTACATTTGGACCTATGTACCTGCATCGAGATCCATGACTGCCTTGGGATTTGTGATTTCCTAGGGAACTATGCACCTTTCCTAGGGCATTGTGACTTCCTTGGGCATCGTGAGACATGAATTGGGTGTTTTGAAAAGACCATGCACACTCTCTTGGATTCCACACATGCCACGACAATTTGAGGGGTTGAATTGCTCTTTTGGACCATTTGACCAAGGTTGTTGCATTTGAGTACCACACGTATCTTCCTTCCATTGGAGGATATAGAGGAGTGACTCACCTTGTGGGGCCTCATTCTCACACATGTGGGGAATTTGAGAATGTGGTGGAGAATTTTGAGGGGGTGGCTCTATTTTTTTCTTGGATCTACATGTGTGAGGGTCTTCTAGAGCATTTTGAGGATGACTTGTATTATTTTGATGAGGTTGGTGTTCCTAGATCATAGATTCTATTATATTTTGGCTATGTTTATTCCACTTTTGAGGAGGGTGTCCACTTTATAGAGGAATATATTCTCATCTATTGTACATGTGGCATTAATCCACCATAATTTATTGTTGATTCCTATATACTCCTTTGTTTGTTAGAGGATATCATTTTTTTAGCATAGATATAGGAGCTTATTATAGATCTAAATATATTATATAGTAGAGGTTGTTGAGCTCTTCATCTATAAATAAGAGCCTCCTTCTCATTTGTAAATTGGTTGGAAGCTATTGGAAAAACTCTTTTTTCACTTGTCTCTTATCTACTTGGCTTTGTGATGATGGATGATCAACCTTTCTTGAAATGTGGAAAATGATTCTTGGAGCATACTAGTAAAAGTTTTATTGTAGGTTTGGAATTGTCAAAGGATACTTGGTTGTCATATATGAGTGGTATCACTACGTTGGAGAGCTAAGTTATATCTCTTGCTTCCTTTTTTGAAGTGTGAATCATTTCCCTATTGTTCCTTTTGAATAAAATAAAAATGCATTATGTTTTAAGCAAAAGCGCTCCCTAGTAGTTTTGGAGGTGGTATGATTCCTAAAGGCCCCTCCCTTCCAATTATTATAGTAAATCCTTTCCTAGATATGTGACTTCCAGGATCTTATTTTGATAACTCTACTTTCCCTTTAGTTCCTTATAATAATTTCCCACTCAAGGTACATCTTGACCCCATAGCCCAAAACATTGCAAGGCACTAATCTACTTCCCATCTCAACCAACCCAAAAATCCAAAATTCATCATTATTTCCCTTTTTTTTTTTTGAAATCTTGAATTTACTGTAGGAAATTACCTTAGAAATTAGATTGTGTTTGATCCATAAAAACCCAAAAAATATCTCTTAAGCTTGGCTCTCATTCCCATGACCAAATTGTTGAAAAATCACTTCAAACACTAGGGTGTCTTGCTTGATTGGGGCCCTTGTTGTGTGATTTATTTCAATATATTAATAGGGAATTGATTTATGGTTTATATCTGAGTGTTCCATAGATTAAAATCATAAAAATCAGATTCAAATTCATTTTAGTTAGTAAAAGGACAAACCATCCCATTTTTCTAGCACAAAAAACCCTAGATGTTTTTCTTGTTTATGTCTCTTTTTCCAATGGTTGGTTATATTTCAAAGGGACTTTAAATTTATGGTTTAGATCTGATTTTGACATCTATAAATATCATATACACATATTTTAATTAATAATTGAGGACTCTATGCCTAAAACCTAGATGTCTCACTTATTTTCCCTCTTTTAAGCATTGTTTCATATTTTGTTGAGGGTATTTGATAAGTTAATTTTAAATATGAAATTTATCTTGAATTAACACCTTTAAATCATATTTTAGATCAGCTTGCATATTCATTAAGCGAATCTACTCTTTCTATAATTAAAACTTCACATTGATTTGATTGATCTAGGCCTTAGCTTGTCTTTGTTGTATCTTGAAAGTAGGTTGTCCATAGGCCTTCTTAAATATGAAATTTCTGCATTAAATATCATCAGTACAGATTTGAAATGGATATTTTATCTCTTAATAGCAAGTGTGTTGAATCTCCTTACATAACTCTTAATTCTACTTGCTTTAATTTAGCCTTGTGTTTTGGATCATTCAAATCTTTTAAGGCTAATTGGAAATCTGATTTGAGTTGTGAACCTAAAGTGTTAATCATAAACTCCAACTCTGAATTAGATAATAACATAACTAAGTTGTCTCTTTCTCCCACTTTAAACTATAACACATTGAGCTTAGTTGAGGTTAGGGAATCCCTGCTTGACTAGGACCATCTGTAGTCTAAAGTGAGAAAGGAAAATCCATTGAGGTGAAGTGATGGCTTGCCTAAAGTTTCCCTCGGGGTCTCAACCTTATGCTTACAAATTTTACACCTGGTGAGAACCTAAGAGATAACACTTTGTACTTAATTCTCTTGTGGATATCATCCTCACTATAATATTTTATAACAAAAAATGTGGCATGATCATAATTGGTAGGAAAATCAGCATGATTATACTAATCTATCGCACTAGCAAGATAATAACCTTCATTAATTTGAGGACCTTGGTTCTATTTACTTAACACATTTGAACCATTATTACTATTAATTGGGGATATGTTGACTTATATGCTTTTCTTCAATTTTTCAATTCCTATATATCCATGCCCGATAAAGTTGAAATCTGTAGAATTGGTAGCTAGCAGTACATGCACCTTCATTTGATTATGACATGGATATACCTTTCCAAGTGGAATTTAATATTTTGTTTGAAGTGGACCTTGAGCTCTGACATCTTGTCCTTGGTTCGGTTGTAGAACCTACTTCATTTTCCTTGGATTCTAAGGAATACAAGTTGTAGTTCTTTTTATCATAGTCTATCATAAAGATACGAAAGATTGTTGTTTCCCTTTCGCATGCTTGAGATAATCCTTTGTGTTTTTGTCAGAGTTGGTTGTTCCAAAAGGTAGCATGCACCTTAAAAAGGCCATGAGTATGCATCATTTTCCATGAGTGACTTGGAAATGGGATGGTAGTTTATGGAATTACACTAATGTCATTTTCATTTAGTGTATCTACAACCACGACCCTGCTTCTGGAGAACCAACCAATATAACTTCTTCACTAGTTTCTCAAGAATATGGAAAATAACCTAGAGATGAGACTGAGTGTCAGTACATGGGAGAACTATAATATGGTTGGTGACTGAGAAATTGACTATCCAGGCCCAAGAAAACTCCTATAATATATGAATTGTATGGATTGTAGGTCAGTTGTGTGTACCCATAACTCGATGTATGGTATATCAAAGGTACATTTTCCTAATGAATTCCAACACACTGAACTCCGAAGAGTTTTCACCAAAAAATGGCCACGCTCATTCCATTCTACACCATGTTTTCCATGACCATTAGAATAGTATTCATAATTGTAATGCCCCAATTTTGATACACAAACTAGTAATCTAAATGTGTACATGATGAATGGCTATTAGCCAGAGAAATGTAATTTTTAACTGAACATGGAATGTTAATATAAACACACCACATGATGCATAAGAGGAAGGAAAAATAATGGGGTCTATGACTAGACAAGAGGGGAAACACAAAGGGGGGACTTAGGGGGGCACATGGGGGATAAAATAAAGAGATCTTATTTCAATATTATCATAAGTCCTTCACCTCATTTAATTACTTCTCTTTAATCCATGATTTATTTTATCCTAAGATTTGGATTAATTGCATGAAGGTGGTGTGTGGGATATCCATATAGATACATGGCCCCTTCATGCCATGCAACTTATGTTATACATTTTTTCCATGCAAGTGAATTATAGAAAATTTGAACTATCATTTGGTTGTTGGAAATCACGAGGCTTCTCTTTGAGTAAATTATGATGAGCTTACTGTAATTGAATTATGCCAAGATACAACCATGAATTATGAAGGAATTATGACTATGTGTAAGAGTAGGCATTGTTATTGAGAAGAATTGAACTATAATTGAGAATTATTGGACTCCTAGTAGTGAGGTTTCCTAGTCAGCTTGTGTTGGAGCCATTGAGGGAATTTGAATAGCCTTAGGGACTATTTAGCAAACAAGGGGATCCAATTCCTTAGGTTGTGTAGGTTGATAGGAAAAGAGCATTGTGGATTGGGACTACTATAGGTGGAAAATTAACTATGAAATTGGGAATTGGATTGTGTGAAGAGAGTTAGAGCCAACCATAGGTAAATTCTCCCTTGTGGATTCATAGTCGTAGCTCTGGGATGGCATCTATTGCAGAGAGATTAAGTGTGGAAATTTTTTTGTGATTGAGTGGAACATCCTTCTTTTGTAGCCAGTTGGAAGATAATTTCTAGAAAGATAAGTGCTCTTGATTTACTTGTGTACATGTTGAATTATTATGGTTTATGTTATGAATGGAATCAATTTTTAGTTTGTTTAGTTCTGTTTGCATGTTTAAGCCTGCATCTATAAATTATGATGCCATTGTCCATTAAATGGTTTAATTATGATTGCAAAATCCTGCATTATAGTGCATGCAAATGTTAATTAATTGACAGTGGGATAGTGAGGGAAGATATCAAAATAAGAAAAATTAGAAATATGGTATTAGAGAAAACAATTAGAGTGAAATTTGGTGGTTTTAAGAGATACCCCATATCATCAACAGAGCACAGAGGGTATTGTATACATTACAATATGGTATTATAGCTATGTGTTACAACATTGGAGTTGTATAGGTCAGGAATTAGTTTGTACAAGAAGAAATTGCAGTTTTATATGGAGTGTTTGACAAAATGTTTCCATAAAAGGAATTTGAAAAAATGTGTGGAAGCTTGCAATTGGCTCTAATTCTTAAATTGGAAAACTGTTAGAGTACATGGATAGGTTAAAGAAGTATAATTGATGCAATTCATGGATTGTAGGGTTCATATCTATGGAAATTGAGTAAACATGTAGTTTGTAGGTTACTTCTTTGATAAAATGTCCATGAGGAAGAAGATTCATTGTATACAGTCACAATTGAGAATATTTAGTTTTAAAATGCTTCGAGGAAATTTAAAAACTAGGGACTATTTGGACTATTGGACTAATAGGGAGCCATGTGCATCCAAATAGTCATAGAGGAGCCTAGAAGTGTCCTTAATTAGACATCAAATGAGAAGGTATGGGAAAAACCATTTGCAAGGAAATCTTAGGAAGATAAAGACACCAACATTTGATGGTGAAAAAAATATGGGAGAGGACTCTAAATCTTGGTTTCTAGAAACAAGAAAGTACTTTCAGTTGCAAAATTATTCATTTAATCTAGAAACCAAAAGCACCATACACAACCTATGGGGAAAACCTTATATTTGGTGGGACCAATTAAAGTAATTTAAGTACAATGAAGAGAGGAGGATTTCTTGGAAGTATTTCCAACAACAATGTCTTTCTGAACACTTTATGACAAGAAAACTCAAGTTGGGAAATATGACCATGGAAGAATATGAGAAGTTTTTGGAGCTCGTGAGGTATGTTGGATGAAAATGAGAAGGAAAAAATACATAGGTTCCTGAGTGGGTTGCTTGCATTCTAAACAGATAAAATTTAGTTTGATGAAGCTAAGACTCTTGAAGAGACAATCATGAAGGAAAAATAATTGTATGACTAGAGAAGAGGCAAAGCATATTTTCAGAACACTTGGAGAGATTATAAAAAAAAGACACACAAAATTAGAGGGAGAAGGAATTTAAACCTCTTTTCTTTAAGAACAATCCTAATACTTATTATCAAAGCCAACGAGTTCAAGGTGAATCTAATATTGCAAAATCCTTAGGGAAAATGGAAAGGTTACCAATCAAACATTGGGAATGTGAAGGAGAACATTTGTATAGAGATTTCCCTCAAAAGGAAGGAAAAATGATGAATGTGCAACATATCAAGGAGGCAACTATAGTGGAACATGTGGATAGAAAAATCGCAAGAATACATGCCACCATGGAAAAATGATAGGCATATCATAAGTAAAAAATAATCGAGGTTTAAGGTAAGATTGCCAATCAATCTATTGCAATTTTAATAGATTCAAGAGCAAGTCATAGTTACATTGTCCTAATTTAGTAGAAATATTTCATTTGGAGAGAAGTAAGCATGAGAAATCATGGTTGGTTCAATTGGTTGTTGAGACTAAAAGGAAAATTAATGAGATTACCAAAAGATGTCCAATTGATCTAAATGGTGTTAGCACTATGGAAGACCTAAACATAATACCACTTGGTTCATATGATGTTTTTATTGGAATGGGATGGTTAGATGCACATTATACTATCTTAGATTCTCATAATAATAATTTCACTTGTTTTGATAAAGAAGGAAATAAGAGGACAATGAAAGGAATTACCAAACCCATTTCTATAATGGAAATTCCATCCTTACAGTTGAAGAGATGCTTTAGGAAAGGGTTCCATATGTGTTTAGCTCATGTGGAAGAGATAGGTAAGTGCATAATCCCATATCTTGAGTACTTTCCAACACTGCAAGAGTATGCATATGTATTTGGGGAAATACTAAGTTTACCACTAAAAAGAGATATTGTTTTCTCTATTAATTTAATGCTTGGAGCTGCTCTAGTATCTAAGACTCCATATAGAATGAGTACACCTGAGTTGAAGGAGATGCAATTTCAATTAGAAGGATTATTAAAGAAAGGGTCTATACACCCAACTATCGCTTCTTGGGGAGCACCAATACAAGATGGGACTTTATGGTTGTGCAATGAAATTTGTAAACCATGGAACAATGTCACTGCGAGAAATAAATATCCTCTACCAAGAATCGATGACCTATTTGATTAGATGAGAGGAGAAAAGATATTTTCAAAGATAGATTTGAAGTCAAATTGCCATTAGATAAGGTTAAATGATGAAGACATCAATGAGACGACAACTTTCAAAACTAGGCATGGACACTATGAGTTTGTAGTCGTACCATTTGGACTGACAAATGCACTAGTTAGCTTAATTTTCTTAATTAATAGAATATTTAGAAATTACATGGATAAGTTTGTCATTGTATTCCTAGATGAGATTCTTATTGTTTCAAATTTAAAGGAGGAGCATGAAGAGCACGTGAATTTGAAACTGCAAGTGCTAAAAGAGCATCAATTGTATGCTAAGTTAAGTAAGTGTTCATTTTATCAGAGAAAGATTCATTACTTGGGACACATCATCTCTATGGAAGGAACAAATGTAAATAGGGATAAGTTTGAATCTATTAGGGGATGGCCTACACCTAAGAACGTAACCGAGGTAAGATAACTCATGGGGCTTGTTGGATACTACAAAAAATTCATAGAAATATTATTTAATATTTTTCGTACCATTACATCCTTACATAAGAAGAAAATTAAATTTGAATGGACACCAAAATTTGAAGAAAACTTCTAGGTATTAAAGAAATTGCTTACTAGTGCACTCGTTCTTAAGATTGTTGATCCAAATGAAGATTGTGTGGTATATATAGATGCTTGCAAAGAGGGACTTGATGGAGTTATTACTCATAATGGGCATATGATTTGTTATGAATATAGGAAGCTTGAGCATGAAAATAATTATGTCACACATGACTTAGAACTCCGTGGACTAGTTCATTTGTTGAATATGTGGAGATATTACTTGATGGGGAGAAAATTCAAGTTAATAACATACCATAGTGACCTAAAAAATTTATTTGAACAACAAACTTTAAATGCTTCATAAATAAGATGGCTAAAATTTCTTAATGAATATGACTTTGATATTAAACATTAGAGGGAAGAGAAAATAGCAGTATTGATGCACTCAACAAAAGAGTACATGCAATGCATGCTACAATCATTAGTATGAGAAAATTTGATTTGAGGAAAATAATTATTATGGTTGTTACTTAAGATGAGCACTATTTACAAATAAAAGACAACTTACAACAAGAGGATGTACAATAGAAGTATGAGGGTTATAGGTTGGAAGAGAAATGCATAATGTTCCATATGATAGATATCCTAGTCATTAGAAGACAATTCTAATAGTCAGAAGTCAACATTTTTGGCCAGAAATGACGAAGGATGTGGTTGATTATATAGCTAAGTGTATGGAATATCAAAGAGTAACGGTTGAGCACATACATCGAACAGATTTGTTGCAATCACTACCAATTCCATAATGCAAATGAGAAGTGGTAACTATTGATTTATCACTAAGTTGCCCAAGATAGTGAGGCAATGTGATTTAATAATGGTAGTGGTGGAAAAATTAACCAAATGTGATATCCCACAAAAATAAAATATTTTTTGGAATTTAAATTTGCTGGAAATTTATTTTCGTTTTTAGTACATTTGAATTTGGATTTTTTTTTCCATTTATGGCAATTCCGAATTTCGAATTTGATAATTGTGATTAATTATTATGACTGTTGGGCAGAGTTCTGATTGGAATCAACTAACTATTTGACTATGACACTTGTATAAAAACAAAATATTTATATTAATTGCAGAAGGACAAATGGAACAACCATGTTAAAATCAACTGACCATGACTCCATGAGTGGGGAACATGTTGGAACTACCTTTGGGCTGGTTAATACAAGTGGAAAATCAGAGATTTGGCCATTGGTAGCCCCTGAAAATCAGGGATTTAGAAAGTTGCAAAAATCCCAAAGGGAGGGAAAAAGACCTGGGAAAAATTGATAAATAGCATATGAAAGGAGGCAGGACGATGCCAAGTATGCTGGGGAAAAAGATTTTTGAGCTCTCTTGCTGTTATGAACACTACAGATTGAGTGTGAGGTAAGAGGAGTCTGTTGAAACGGATTTTCTTTGTTGTTATGAGCACTACTGAGTAAGTGTGAGGCAAGAGGATAACTGTTGGAATTGAAGGACATTACTGAGGAGGAGTTTCTGAGTTAGCCCTCATGGATTCATGGTCAGGCTAGGGGGTGAGCTGGGAAAGTGATTTGGCTGCCATGTTCTACGGTTGGGAGGAACGTGGTTGTTCCCTTTGTCTTCTCACGATCGGGTTCATATATGTTTCTCTACTCCTTTTCTATTTGAATGATTTTATATCTGATGCAATATATTTGTTAAATAGGAACTGAAATGATTTCCATTTTCTGTTCGAATGATTTGATATCTGATGTCATGTATTTATTAAATCTGAACGAACGATAGAATTGGCCTTTTATTAGTTATGATAGTTAAAAGGATTTATGCATGGTTAAATTCTGGAAGAAATCTCCTCTAAATTAGTTTCACTGTTATTTTCTTTTTTATTTGTTTTCTGAGTGAAACCAATGCTGAGATTGGCATATGGTGAGTGGAAGTTATGCTGAAATTTCATTAATCTAACTGTATGGATAATGTTGGGAACAACATTCTGAGTTTTGTAAACTATGTTACATTTTATTTTCCATTAAACAGACTGTGTAGAGGCAAATCTGTAACTGAGGTAGGAAGACCGACTATTACACTAGTTTCCCTTACAGTTCTGTGTATGCAACACACGATTTAAACTCCTACCAGCCCTTTGGCCTAAACAATGGAGAAAGTACAGATATATATACATATATTATTCTGGAAGAAAAACATAGAATCAGAACTTTACTCGGATCATTATATCCAATCTAAATAATCACTATTGCAGATTTAAACCACCTTGGTAATAATTATAAGGAATGTCGAAATGAGATAAAATTATTTAGTATTTAGATCTAGCATAAGTCGATCCAACATCTAGCATTTGAAAACAGGGTCTATCTTCAAGGCAATAACCCTAGTATTTAAAATTTAGGGCATAACGATACCGAACGGTAATCGGTTATCAAATATTTCATTTTACTCTAACGAATAGGACAATCCTGTAGAAGAAATTTCTGCAAAATTTATATTGTAACCACTGGGACCAAATCCCCAGTTACCCTTGGGAAAAATTTTCCCCTTTTTCCAAATCTGATAAGAGTATGAGGGGATCGAATTTGAATGACCCCTTTAAAATTTGGCAACTGTAATGCTCCGTAAGCACAAGAGTTCAGAGACGCTTAATCAGGACCTGTATTGAAAAATTAACTTAGACTTTTGTTTAATGGTTTAAACCTTAGAGAACAAAATGGTGTGAAAGGCTGAAGTCAATCGAGTTTCGGCGATTTAAACGCCGAACACAAAAGATGAAAGAACACACTGTTTTTCGAATCGTGAAATGTGAAGAGACTGAGGACCCAACATTTCGGGATTTCGAGGTTTACGAACCCCTGATGCACAAACAAAATGAAACAAGAAGTGTTGAATTGCAAAATTCGAAAGGATTGTGGACCCAACATTTCAGGATTTTTGGATTTCAAGGTTCAGGATTTCGGGGTTTATGAACCCCTGATGCACAAAAAAAATGAAACAAGAAGTGTCGAATTGTGAAATGCGAAAGGACTGTGGGCCTAGCACTTCAGATTTTCGGAGTTCGGGATTTCGGGGTTTCGTGATTTGAGATTTCGCAACTCTAATGGCAACTTTTCTAGGCCCTTCGAACTCCTGAGACCCGAAATTCCGAAAAGGGGCTTAACGGGTCTTGGCCTTTTTACATTTCGGGGTTTCACGATTTGGGATTTCGTGACTCTAGATGCAACGTTTCTAGGCCTTTGAACTCCCGGGACCCGAAATTCCGAAAAGGGGCTTAACATGTTTTTAGCCCTTTCTCATGAGATTAATGGTCCCGATTCTTTCAGGATTTCGCAAATCGAGAGTTCGCAATGTAGAGACTCCAAAATCCCTTGCTGCTCCAAACCCCAAACTCTAAAATAGCAAAGTTTGAAGTGCGATATCAACGGCTCCTATTGCTTCTCATCCAATGATTGCTACTCCTCTTGAGCTTCTGAACACTAAAATATGATCAGTCTTAACCTTCCCACATATCTACGAGATCCAACGGTCCGTGGGATTTCGGTACTTCCCCACGAAGAAATCTCACTGTTCGTTCACTCCGCTCAAGGATCTATGGACAAAATGACTTAGCGTTCTCCACTTGAGCTTGACCTCTGCGAGACAATTTCGATCTCTACCTCCCTTTGAATACTTCAAAGGTGCTACCCCTTCTGAGCTTTATCTCTCTGAACATCAAAGGTTCCTTCGACCTGAGTTTAGACATTGCCTATATACAAAGAAGTATGTTGGAGTAGTTTGAGAGTCAAGGTAAGTAATAGAATTATGGAAAGAATTTACCCACATAAGCTTTTCGGTTCAAAGTAATCTAGACTGGTGTAAAAATGACATTATGGACAAAAATGAATTTTACCTTCTCTTAATTTCTAAGCTTAAATGAAATTGAATTATGTCATAGGAATTTTTTTTTTGATGGTGAATTTGGGGTTCATTACATATGGTATCAGAGCAAAAGTTACAACACTGGGCCTGAACAGGGCCACATTAATTGCTTAGTATATATTCTGATTTATGAAAAAACTAATAAATCTTGTGGTTACAAACATAAAGCCTTTATGTTTTGTGTTGATTATGGAATCTCAAGAAGGTGCAGAAATCAAGATGGAAGGGAATCCACAGCAAGGACCTCCTGGAGATCCAATACTGAATAGTGATGGAAGCTCACCCATAGAGGTGTTGGAAACAATGAGGAATCTTGTTGTTGAACTGTAGGTTTTCAAGGCCGACAATGAAAAATTGAAGAAAGAACAGTAGGAACAACAAGAGATAAATGAAGTCCTACTATGTAGTATAGTAACCAAGAAAATCCCAGAAGATGATAACCATGATGAGGAGGTTAGCAAAAGGGCCTCCAAGAATTTTGGTGTGGAAACAGAAAAAGGAGACAGCTCATCTGAAGGGACACCTTCAGTTGAGGACAAAGCTATACTAGACAGAAAAAGAAAACAAGTAGACCACCTTGAAGGAGAATTTAAAAAGATTAAACCAGCTACCTTTGATGGAGAATCTAGGATAGGAGAAGAAGCTGAGGCATGGTTGTTGGACATAAAAAAATACTTCCATATCTACAACTATTCCAACAACATGAAGGTCAGAATGGCCATCTACAATCTGAAGGGGAAGGCCAGCATTTGGTGGCAAGACCTGAAGTTGGCCAAGGGCCTAAAGGAGAAATAGTTAGAATGGTATGACTTTAAGAAGTATTTCAAGAAACAATACCTTTTTGAACGCTATTATGAAAGGAAGACGAAATAATTTTATGAGTTATGACTCAGACAGGTGACAATGGAGGACCTTATAAATAAATTTCTAAAACTACTAAGGTTCGTACCATACATCTGGGAAGCTAACATAAAAATCCAACGATTCTTAAGTTGTTTACCACAGGCCTACTGGGACAGAATTGAGTTTGACAACCCCAAATCCTTGAGTGAGGTATTCAGGAAAGCATGAATGTGATATGACCAGTATAAACAGTGGGTAGATTTTCCCAAGACCTGGAAGGATAAGAAGCAATATCGAATGAACCAATGAAAGAAGGGATACCAACCAACTCCTTATCAAAATGTAGCAAAAAGTTTCCCAAGGAAGGATTTTCACTCCAATCATCTGAATACAAAAGGTAACGGTAAACCGATAAACTTGGGAATGAAGAAGTTTGGGGACAAATCCCACGAGCCTCTAAAGTGTTGGGAGTGTGGAGAGTCTCATCTAAGGAGGAACTGTCCATGTTTAATTCCAGCCAATAGAACTATTGTTCACAATTTGCAGGAAGCGTCGACAATGGGATACGTGGGAAGAAGTCTGCATCAGATAAATGGAGCCATAGATGGTCGACAAGATGACCACCAGTCCTCGGTGGTAGAAATCGAAGGTAAAATCAATGACACTCGATTTTTTTTTTTAATTGACCCTGGAGCTACGTTAAGTTATATTACTCCCGATGTAGTAGAGTCGAATAAACTTAAGAAACTGAAGCACGCAAAAGCATGGCTTGTACAACTAGAAACAGGTACTAAAAGAAAAGTAGTTGACTTTATTTCTGATCTTGAGTTTATCTTAGATGGTCAAAGGATAAGGACCAATCTAAACATCCTACCACTAGGATCTTATGATATGATTATCGGGATGGATTGGTTGGAACAACACAAAGCAGTACTACACTGTTATACAAAGATACTTAACTATAAAGATAATTTTGGCATTGTTACAACAACCCAAGGCATACCAAAACCTGTATCAGTTAGACAAGTTTCAGCAATGCAACTCAAGAAATGTATTAGAAAGGGATGTCAAGTTTATGCCATCCAAGTGATGAATCTATTAGAAAAAGAAGATAATCCCAAGTTAGAAGACTTTGTTGTCCTACGTGAATTCAGAGACATGTTTGTGGATGAGATACCAGAATTACCTCCTAAAAGGGAAATAGATTTTTCCATAGACTGACTACCCGGATCAACCCCTATCTCAAAAGAACCCTACCGAATGAGTCTACCAGAACTGACAGAATTAAATACAGGAATTGTTGGACAAAGAGTACATCAGACCGAGTGTCTCGCCATGGGGAGCACTAGTCTTCTTTGTGAAAAAGAAAGACGGTATTCTAAGACTATGTATCGATTATAGACAACTGAACAAAATGACTATTAAGAACAAATACCCCTTACCAAGGATAAATGATTTGTTCGATCAAGTGGGTGGGGCCAAGATCTTTTCAAAGTTGGATTTACGATCCGGTTATCATCAAATTAGGATAAAAKACGAGGACATAAACAAAACAACTTTTCAGACATGATATGGACACTAAGAATTCGTAGTCATRCCTTTTGGACTCACTAATGCGCCARCCATGTTTATGTGCCTGATGAACTGTATTTTAAGTCAATACTTAGACAAGTTTGTGGTAGTATTTATCGACGATATTCTGGTCTATTCAAAAATGGAGGAAGAACATGATGAACACTTAAGGATAGTGMTGTAAATGTTGAGAAAACACAAAATGTATGCCAAATTTGACAAGTGTGACTTTTATAAAAAAGAAATACAATATCTAGGACATGTAATTTTAGCAGAAGGCATTGCCATAGACCCGGAGAAGACAAAATCCATTATGGAATGGCTAGTACCTAAGGATGTAGCAAATATCCGGTCATTCATGGGAATCACCAGATATTACTGTAGGTTTATAGAAGGATTTTCCAAGATATCCTACCCTATCACATCATTACAAAAGAAAGGGACCAAGTTTAACTAGTCGCAAAAGTGTCAAGACAATTTTAACAAGCTGAAAGAATTATTGACATCGGCGCCCATTTTGAAGGTAGCAGACCCAGATAAAGACTTCACAGTATGTGTTGATGCAATTAAAGAGGGACTAGGTGGTGTCCTAACTTAGGAAGGACACGTTATTTGTTATGAGTCTCGAAAATTAAAGGAACATGAGCAAAATTATGTCACTCATGACTTAGAATTGGCAGCAGTAATACATGCATTAAAAATGTGGCGACACTACATAATGGGAAGGAAATTTCTACTATTGACAAATAATAGCGGTGTGAAATATATGTTTAGTCAACCAGAGCTCAATGCACGACAAGCCATATGGTTAGCCTTCTTGAGAGAATTCGACTTCAAAGTCAGACATATCAAGGGAAAAGAAAATAAAGTAGCAGACGCTTTAAGCAGAATAGTCCATGGGTTATTTGAGGTAAATATTAGCAGGGCAGAAAGTGATCTGGAACAAAAGGTAAGGACGGTCGATATTAGTGATGAAAATTACACTAAGATGATGGCAGAATTACAAAACAGTACTGCAGACTCAGATAAACCAGATCTAAGTATCGACAAGAAGGGATTATTACGATTTAAAAATAGACTTTACATACCAGATTCAACAAAGCTAAAATTAACAGTTTTGGACGAAGTGCATAAGAAACCATATTCTGGTCATCCAGGTTACCAAAAAATGATAACAACACTTAGAAAACTATTTTACTGGCCTAATATGAAAGGCGAAACAACAGAATACTTGGCTAGGTGCCAAGATT
>ML780614.1:160483-173172 GCA_009831015.1 Picea engelmannii | reverse complement strand
CTCTTCAATTTTTCACTACTTTGTATAGTTTTTTACCTTTGTTGAATGATGTGGAATTAATTCAAGTCCATGAATGACTTCATCACTGTTTGACGATGTTGAGTTCTTGTAACCATGTGCTGACGAAATTTCAGTGATAACAGTTGTGATCTTGGAAAGAATGACAAGGGGTCCTTTCCGAGCAACGACAACAGATCCAAGGGGATATTAGACTTGGTTCATACAGCTTTATGTGGACCCATGAAAATTACTTCCTTGAGTGGATACCTATAATATGTGATATTCATTGATGACCACTCTCAGAAGACTTGGATTTACTTCTTGAAGACCAAGGATGGAGTCCTTGCCAGATTTTAGGAGTACAGAGCACAGGTCAAAAACCCGACCAGAAAGAAGATCAAAGTGTTGAGATCAGATAATGGAGGAGAATACATCTCCCAAGATTTCAGTGATTTATGCATTGAGGTAGGGATCAAGAGGGAGTACATTGTTCCTTACAACCCTCAACAGAATGGGGTCGGAGAGAGGAAGAACAAACATATTGTTTAGGCAGTCAAGGTGATGATTCATGATCAACATTTACCTATATTTTTTTCAGGTAGAAGCATCCATGATTGCAGTGTATGTTCAAAACCAAAGTCCTCATAAGACTTTAAGGAACATGAATCCCTAGGAGGCCTTCACCGGAGTGAAGCCTAAGGTTGGACACTTCAGGATATTTGGGTGTCCAATATACATTCATATACCCAAAGAGAAAAAGACCAAGATAGACCCTTCATGTAGAAAGGGTACATTTGTGGGGTACAATGAGTCTTCAAAGGCATATTGGATCTACATCCCTAGTCAGAGACAAATTGAGGTGAGAAAATATGCTACCTTTGAGGAGGAGGTAGACTTCATGAGATCTAGAGGATATCACATGGAAATTGATAGTGAGAAACATGAAAATATGGTTCTTTATCCCCCTCATCCTCTAGTAGTTCAGAGGGACACAATTGAGCCTATTGATCCCATTGAACCTGTACCTCTAATTGATGTTCCCAGAGATATTGTAGTAGGTTAGAAGAGACCTACATGGGCTCGTCCGACTCTATAGGAGGCAGAAGGACATGAAACTCCTCGTGGTACCTTCCAAGAGAGCAAGACACCTCATAGATATTCATGCTATGCCACAACTATGAGCCACATCATTAATTTTAAGCCTTCATGTTATGCGGAGGCATCTAGTCAACCGGTATGGATAGATGAAATGATGGAGGAGTATCAGTCCATCATGAAGAATGATGTGTGGGATATTGTTCTAAGACTTGAAGGGAAGTCTATAGTGACTTCCAAATGGATCTATAAGATCAAACATACAGCTGGTGGAAGCATTGAGAAGCACACAACAATATTTGTTGCTAGAGGATTCTCTAAGGTGGAGGGAATATATTATGAGGAGACATTTGCTCATGTTTCTTGATACAATTCTATCCAGACAATTATTTCCCTCACAACATCCATGGGTTGGAGACTACAATGGATGGATGTGAAGACAACCTTTCTCAATGGAGATATTGAGGAATAAATATACATCGAGCAGCCAGATGGTTTTGTCATACAGGAGAAGGAGTCTCATGTGTGTAGGTTGAAGAAGGCCCTATATGGACTCAAGTAGGCACCTCGAGCTTGGTATGCAAGTATTGATGGGCATCTGATGAGTTTGGGATTTGGAAAAAGTGTTTTTGATCCCAACCTGTACTACAAGACTATTAACGGTGAGGCCCTGATTCTGGTTCTCTACGTTGATGATTTATTCCTCACCGATACAGAGAGCCTTATTATTGAATGCAAGTATGCGTTGGCCTCTAAGTTTGAGATGAAGGACCTTGGTATGATGCACTACTTCTTGGTACTAGAGGTGTGTTAGAGAAATGATGAGATCTTCCTAAGTCAGGGGAAGTACATAGTTGAGATATTGAAAAAATTTAGGATGTTGAACTGTAAACCCATGGCTACACCAATGGTGATGAATCTGAAGAAACTAAGTGTGTCTTCTTCCGATTTCAACGAGATTTATCTGACCCTATACAGACAACTGGTTGGATCATTTATCTATATGGTTAACACCAGACCAGATATTTGCTATGTAGTGAGTGCACTTAGCCAATTTATGAGCCAACCAAGACAAACACACTAGATTGTTGTGAAGCATGTGTTGAGATACCAGCGAGGAACAATTGGACATGGTTTGATATATACTTCTAATATTGACATGATATTGCAGGGATATACTGACTCTGATTGGGCATGGAGCATAATGGACAGGAAGAACACCTCTGGCTGTTGTTTCACTTTGGTATCTGTCATGGTTTCTTGGTGTAGCAGGAAAAATACTTATGTGGCCTTGAGTACTACATAAGCATAGTACATTACATTGAGTGTGGAAGTCTGCGAAGCAGTGTGGCTTCGCAAGATCCTTGTAGATTTATTTGGACATGCGCTAGATTCCATTGCTATTCATTGTGATAACGAGAGTTGTGTGAAGCTCTTAGAGAATCCAGTGTTTCATGAAAAATCAAAACACATTGAGATCAAGTACCATTACATATGAGAAATGGTGAAGAGGAAGGAAGTATTTTTGCAGTACCTTCCTACATATGTACCTTCCTACATATGAGTAGGTTATTGATGTTCTTACCAAACCCCTTACCAGGATGAAGTTCGAGTACTTCTGTGATAGACTTGGTGTGGATGAGAATGCCTCCTTTGCTGAAAGGGAGTTTTGATGTTTGCAACTTCCGGAAACATTATCCAGATCATACTCCTATGTGACTGAAGTGAATTGATCTGTGATGACACTTATCCAAGAAGGGATAAGTGGGTTTGGGATTATAGCCCAATGTCCCATGTGGAGAGAAAATGAGGACATGTCAAGGGAGTTGACTCTTGAGGTCACACACTATGGAAGTTGACCCTAGTGTTTCTAGAGGGTGTAGCCTCTAGAAGTCCACATGGGAGTTCCATGTGTGACAAACACTCTCCAGATCGCACTCCTCTGTGAATTGAGTTGAGTTGATCTGTGAGGACACTTATTCGAGAAGGGTTAAGTGGGACTTATTCGAGAAGGGATAAGTGCATTTGGGATTATAGCCCAACATCACATGTGGAGAGCACATGAGGACATGTCAAGGGAGTTTACTCTTGATGTCACACAGTATGGGATTTGACCCTAGTGCTTCTAGAGGGTGTAGTCTCTAGAAGTCCACATGGTAGTGCCATGTGTGAAAAACCTTTTGGTACTATGGTGGTTGTGTACCACTGGTAGAGACTGTGTGTCTCTGGACAATAGTTGTTGTAATACCCCAAGGTCGAGCCCCTTCTTAATTATATTTTTTTCTTATAGGCTGGTGAGCCAAGTGGTTAGAAGCTAAAAGACTTATGTGTTTATTAGGCTGGTGAGCCAGATGCCAAGGCCATGAGCCTGATTTTGTTTGTATATGTAATTATGCAGATCCTTAATAAAAATATAAACATTGTTGTCTGTAGACCCTCCACGAAGAAGAGTTATGGGGGACTAAGATTCACTAGGTAGGGTAAGGAAAGGGGGGGCTAAGTATTTGGGTCTAGGGGATAATCTAGGGGGATTACCTCTAGAGGAATACTATTTTTATATTATTTCCTGAAGACTAAGGTGAACATGATATGATTTTTTTATCCTAAGTTCCTGGTGGCTAGGGGATGTAAGCTAAATGGAACGCATGCATCTATAGGAAGACAAGTGTCGACCTAGGATCATGTAGTTAAAAGCGGAAGCGTCAATTGTGTTGGGGGGTTCACGAGTCATTTTCCTGCCATTCTCCGTCTGAGTTTGCTGGTGGTATTTTGTCTTAACCGTCTTGCCTCTATGTTGCCTCTGCATACCCTCGCACAGTGAAGGAAATCCTCACGGGAAGGTTGGCCATCCTGCCATTCTCCCTTCATGTACGTGAATCGTCTTGCCTCTACATTGTCTGACCTCGACATACCTATCGCACCTCTGAAACCAGAAATAGGAAAGTCGTCCTGTGTTGTTTCCTGTGAAGCCCGACACAATTGTAATTTCCTGAGCCGTGTTGTGACTTAGTGATAGGTTGTTGCCTTTTTGGGTGTCCATACCTGTTTTCCCCTGTTGTTGTTGCTATTACCGTTGTTTTTGTTTCCAACTGTACCCGGTTGTAGCTAAGTTGAAGACAGGTTATCAGACATTGAGCAACTCTCCCAGATGAGAGAGTATGCTGGGAAGTGAGTTCTCGTGTCTCTGTGCATGGTTATTCTTCTTGTGATCTTGGTTATTACTGCTACTATTGTTTATGGTTTATGCTTCAGTTCATGTAAATTTGTAAAGACACTGAATGTAATTGAACAACATTAAACTCTAACAATAATCATGGAAATGGTTTCCTTGGAAATAAAATAAAATAAGAGTTTTGAATTTTCAAAGGGAAAGAAAGAAAACTACTTTTTTTAATGGTATTTTTTACTTATATCCTTGTAGGTTTACTCAAATTTCAAGTGTAGGCACTCATTGGATGTAAAATTTAATTCTGCATCCAATGGGTACCCCCTCTGCATACTTTTGATAGACCTAGAGTGAGATAAACTAGAAATATATGGAAAAGAAAACATGTTTCCTAAAAGAACCATGTTTTTTCATGTATTTATAGTTTCTCACTATGGGTTTATCAAACGTATGCGAGTGGGAAATCGTTGGATGTGGAATTGAATTCTACATCCAAAAAGAACCTACACTTGAAATTTTTGTAAACATATAAGGAGATAAGTAAAAAATATGATTAAAAAAATAGTTTACTTCCTTTCCCTTCAAAATATTACCTTTATGGTTAACATCATCATCTTAAATCCTATTTGTTCTTTTAAAGTTGTTTTTTGTTGCACATTTTTAAGGCCCTTTTTTTACCTCAAAATTTCCCTAATATGATCGAAATAATAATTAAGTCCATGCCTTGGAATGATATGGAGTTAATGAATCATATGTCTTCTCAAAGGGTGAATGTAACACCTCATGGGACATGTTGGTGACTATGTGAGATACTAGTTCCAATTGTCATTACCAAATTCGTTATCGTTCTGAGATGTATGTACTTAAAATGAGAAGGGTGAGAATATTGACCCTTGGTGTGCTTCTAAGCATATTTATGAATCATACCCTTATGTTCATTATTGATTATAAATAATTGTCTTCCCACTTATTACTGTTAATAATGATTAATCCATTTGTCATGACTTATATTTGATGATTGATTATGTTGGAACAAGATATCTATATGATTACTTAATTAGAGTTGAAAACTAGTGTTAAATAAATTATAACCTAAGAGATTTCACCAATACACATTACAAAGTTTTTTCCAAATAAAATTTATATTTCATAATATATAAATATTAAGATATATTACATATCAATACAATTCTTACAATTCTTATACACATTACAAAGTCTTTTCCAAATAAACTTTATATTTCATAATATATAAATATTAAGATATATTACATATCAATATAATCTTACAATTCTTATGAGAGCTCTAAAATATATTACATATAACTATAATTCTTATCACAACTGTAGTCTAGGGTGTAGAGCAATTAGAAAATAGCAGGAAATGTAAAAGAAGTTTGTTATATGAGGTTACAAGTTCGAAATCCTAGCCTTTACAACTAAATTGTTTGTAGAAACAACTTGCAAAAGTATAAGTATTTTATTGAGGTTACGAGTTCGAAACCTCAACCTCTCCAACTGAATTGTTTGTAAAAATAACTTACAAAAGTATTTTATAAAAAAGATTGACGCAGGTCCCAACAATGTACACAAATCAAGTTTTCAAAACATTTTCTAGGAAGTAACTAGAAAGTTACTTGTCACCTATACACACAACTAGCAATTCGATAACACGTAAATATACTACATTCTCATTTATCCAAGTCCGGATAAATCATATTTCTCTCTGAAGCTCCAAAGAAGCCTCGTTGCCTTGGCCAAACATATTTTCACCATTGTATATAAAGTAAAGAAATCCATCTTCATTCTTGTGCTCCTCATACAAAGTTGACATTATAGCCACTGCATGTAAATAAATACACCATAACAAGTATTAGCAACTAACACGTTGGAACAAGGATAAAAATCAAATGCCAAACTCCATTTGTTTGAAATTACCAGTTGGTGGTAGCACATTGTTCACAAAAATAAATAGAGCCTTCTCTGCACCAAGATATATTCTCTTTCGCACCAGATACACAAAATGCCACACAGTAAGATCTGCGAGGATCAGATATCTGAAAATCCAATGTCGTAAGCCATTTAACTTTTATTCTGACAATATTGAAAGTATAAGGACAAGGACAGACACAACACCATTTTCATCATCAAATTGTATTTCTAACAGTTAATTTTACCTGAATAACCTAAGTAATATCAAACCTCATTATTTTAGTAGGATAAGACAAATTTTTCGTTATATTTAAACAATACTTACTTTACATTCTCAATGTTGGGTATATCATTGCTTTCTGCTTTTTTAACAATAACCTGCATTTTTTGGTCCAGATGGTCAGTTCAAGAACTCCATTTTATAATACTAAAGATTAAACAAGATAATAAAATAGTCTTCTATTTACATTTTCTAATCCACCAAAATAACATATTCAAGAATAGCCTTGGTTAGTTGTTCTTAGAATCCGGGGATATAAATTTATATCAATCATTATTTTTTGTTGTTCAGAATCCATTTCTGAATGCAGAAATGGATTCAGCATGCTGAAAAACTCTCAAGACATTCGGATTTTATAGAAATAATCACTTAAATATACTAATCCAACAATTTCTAGCCGGATTTCGAGAAAATATCTGGGAAAAAAATCTTCATTTCGTAAAATCTTTAACCTAAGGCATCAAGAATTAATTCTGTGATCTTACCAGTATTCTATGAGGATACTTGTCTTGTATCTTTTGAGCTTCTGATTTCCTAGTCTCTATCACAAATCCCACAAATTAACATGAGTAAGGTTTTTAAGAATGAGTTAAACAGACTATTGCCTTTTCTTCTAAAGCACATAAATTGTGGAATATCACAATATAAATTTGGGTGAAATAGTAATTATTTATTGTTTCAATTGTATTTCTGAACTCATAAATGGACTCAGCCTCCTCAAAAACCATTGAGACATTTGAATTATACACATTTAACCTTAAATTTGTAAATCCAACAATTTCTTACTAGATTACTAACAAAATTAAACTAAAAATATCCCAACAAAAAAAAGAATGAAACTTATAGACTGAGACATTTAAAATTGATAACTGACATTTAAAACTGAAAACTAATATACAGAAGGCACATACCTAAAGGATGTTTCTTCTTGAAGTTATTCCTCTCCATTGCAAGAATCCATGTTTACTAGATACTATGTACCAACACAACAAATTTCGCTAACCTAAATAGAAAAGGAAAAAATTCTAAAAAAGGAGAAGACAGAAACAAAATGCACAAATACTCACTAATCATTGAACAGCGTCCCTATGGCCAAAAATCATTGAGAAATTAGCATCCATGTTTGATTGAAAAATAGAATGTCCAAGTGTACGTATATATAGAGGAAGAAGGTCAAGCCAAACAAACTACTTTGCATGAAATTAGACTCAAAGGTGATCAAAGTATAAACAGTGCAGGAAACACTAAGTGATATAACCAGCAACCGAACCAACTACTTTGTATGAAATCAGACCCCAAAGATTTGACTTTCTAAAGCAGAAAGCAACTTAGTTTCTCAATACAAAGTGTCCCCCACCCAAAATGAACTTACTAAGGTTAGTATCAAAAAGTATTTTGGGTGTAATCAGAGTCAATGTATGGTTTATTCAAGGAAAACTAAGTCACCTAAAATAACTTATTGATGGTTTGTAAGGGGTAGACTTTCATTATTGTTAAATAAGTCTTGAGTAGGAGTAAGAGTCAATATATGGTTTATTCAAGGAAAACTATGTCACCTTAAATTTTACTGATGATTTGTAAAAGGTAGACTTTCACTATTTTTAAATAAGTATTGAGTCATAGTATTGAATCGCTAATTTATTTCCTTACCTCCTAGAAAAACTATTTAAACCAAACAATATGAATAATTAAATTTTATTTATATGAAAAATAAATTTGGATGAAAACTTTAAAAATCCTAATGTCATTGCAGGATAATAACCACTTGATTTCACAACCCAGAGATTAGGGGTCAATTCCCATACAACCCAAAGGCCCAAAGATGAACATGTATGTGGGGGCCAAAGCCACACTGTATAAGTGCCTTTTTTAAGGCATTGACCTAATGGATTAACAAGTTTTTACAGCTTTAAATTGTATTGTTAGATTTATTTAAAGAGAGTGTTTGGATTGTTTTACCTAATAGATATATCAAAATGGAATGAAATAAAATAAAATAATATTTTATTTTTTTTAATTTTAAGTTATAACAATAATATCAATATTAATAATATTAATAATGGACTCATGCATACCCATAAGCATATTTTTTTTACAAATTAGTAAAAAAAACATTTTTAAGTTATAACAATAATATCAATATTAATAATGGGCTCATGCACACCCATAAGTATATTTTTTTAACAAATTAGTAAACAAAAACATGAAACTTCTTATTTTGAGAGATAATCAAAGATATTTTCAAGATAGTGCAAACGATAAAAAGGTTGCAAGTAGATTAATTTTCACAACATTTAAAATTTATTTATAAAAATTGTATGTAATTGTATAAAATACTTCCACTGAGTAATATTGGCCTTTAAGCCTTTTATGGCTAACAATAGCCCTTCTTTGTGATTTATATTTAAGAATCCTTGGGGTTAAGGTCTTAATTTATTTGTTTTCATCCCCTAATCTTTGACAAGGCCTCAAGACCTATGTGTGGTGCATATAACCACCCAATGGCAGTCATATTCCTAACAGGAGGCCAAATGTCCCCTACATGTGTCATGTATGGGTGTTTGAGGGCTCGTTCATGGTTGTCAATCCCAAGAAGCCTCATTCAAGGAATAAGGCCCTTGTTTTTCTCCCCCAACCATTGTCAAGGTCGTAAGACTAGTTTGTGGCGCATAGTTCCTCCTAATGTTACTTGTATTTCTAGTCAAAGTCCAAACATCCTTTACAAAGGTCATGAGTGGTGGTTTGAGGCTTTGTCCATGGCCACCAAGCTTGAGAAGCACCATTCAAGGACTAAGGCCCTTGATTTAATCCATTGGCCATTGTTAAGGGCCCAATACCCTTCCATGGTCCACAATACCTCCTAATGATGATCATATTCCAATTTAGAAACCAAAGAACCCCTATAGATGTCATATGTTGTGGTTCAAGGCCTTGTTGATGGAAATTGAGCACAAGAAGCCTCATTTATGACCTAAGTCACTTATTTTCATCCCCTAATCATTATCAAGGCCTCAAKACCTACCTATAGTGCATAATACCAACTAATGGAAATAATATTCTTAGTTGAAGTTTCAAACATCCCCTACAAAGGTCATGTGTGGTGGTTGTTGGCCTCATTCATGCRTTTTCTTAAGAAGCCTTATTCARGTCATAAGCTACTTGGTTTCATCCCCTAAACATTGCTTGTCAATTTTCACATACACTCTTATGTGACTAATTTTCATATCTGAAAACTACTTCCTAGTGATCTAATAGTAAAACCCTAATTGTTGTCACTGAACAATTTTACACTGAAAATTATTGACTGAAATTACATGCAGTGGAAACACAAAAGATCAGAGATGAATCATCAACACATATGAGACACATATTTTAGTTGTGTAACCTTGTTAACTTCAGAAATTATGAGGGCAAAACCAACCCTCCCAACTAGTACAATATCATCAAATATGAGGACAACCTTTTCCTCTCAACCAATACAAATATTACCCAAATTTGAGGAAAACCTTGTCCTCTAATAACCATACAAATCAAAAACGAAACATGACTGCATCATTCTTCCTAAATTAATTAATTGGTATTATAAATATGAAATTTGGAATGCACCCAAGAAGACAAATTTAGAGGTATCCAAGAAGATGGGTATGCTACAGATTAGTATCAGAGAAAATTTTTGGGTTTGCTGGTAACGAGGTACATTACATATTGGTATTAGAGCATTAGTTGCATCACTTGGGATGTACGGGTTGACTTACAGGTTGAAATTTTATCTTTTTTCGCAAAGGTTGAGTCGATGGGTGCATGGGCGGTAGAACGACATTTTCTTGAAAATAGACATTTTGGGGAATTTCAGAAAATTTTGGGAATTATTCCATACATTGACATTAGTGATGACATGGAGGCCATATGTCAAATGATTTGGCAGTGGTGATGTAGACTTCCATGATGGAAAGAGCATTGTGATAGGTCCATGGTGGCAGGTCATGGTCGCAGGGTGGTAGGTCATGGTGGCGGGGTGGTAGGCCATAATGGCGGCTCAGGGGTCGATGGCACAAGGGTTGTCAGCCCATGGGAAAAATGGGTGGCCACTCCAAATAGGTGGTAGGACCGAATACCATAGTGGTATCAAAGAATTTGTAAGTGGTTTTGAAACATTGTGAATGCTCCAAAATGCATGAGAGGTTGCCACATACCCCTAAGGCAATTTGGTGGTAATAGAGGTTGGTGCACCATTAACCTCCATCTACTTAAACCTATGAAATCAATCATGATAGTCAAGCATCCCCAATCTCCATTGTCTGATTTGGGGGGAGGATGAGTTGTGCACCCGAGGTAAGGTGTGGATGGGGACTCGCAAGTGGCATGGGCTAATTAGAGGGTGCCATGTGGTAGCCAGTATAGTGGGGTCCAAATGTACATACATACACACACACACACACAATCCAAACACTCTCTTTAAATAACAAGAATTAATCTTGTAGAAGGAAGATGGTGGGCGATAAAAGAACATCAAGACCTAGAAAGAAGAAAAGAGAAGTTATATGTTTTCGGTTAAACCTTTCTAGTCAAAGAAGCGGAGTAACTGATAAAGAAAGAAAGATGTGATCAACATAAACTTACTATGATGGTCTCTTGTGTCTTCACTAGCTTGTTGTTGTCTTTTTATTGTCTTCATTAACGGTTACAGGAACCATCTCAATTGTTTCTTTCCCTTCATTGGTCAATTTGTCTATTGCTTTCTTGAACCATTCTTCAATATATTTTTTCATTGGTGTGACATTTATCTCATGATGGATTTTTATGTTGAATAACTCACCTTCCAAGTCTCTCAAACCAAGGGAAATACCATGTAGTGATTCCTCAATATCTTGATTCTTCACAAAATACTCCACTAGCCAATTGTCTATATCATCTTCATCATATTCAAGTATACCATAAAACTTTTCAAGTGATAACCCTTTAAGTGTCTCAACGTGTTTGTCAAACCATTGCTTTGTTAGGAATATTGAGTTAAGAATTAATTTAGGGTCTTGTACTTCATTAGTACCTCCGGCTAGGTCTATCTCTGTGAGCCTCTTGTACATTTCTTCCCTTTTCAGTATGGCTTCGTTGCATGCTTGAACAATATTATCCAAATTCTTAATATTTTCCTTCCAGCACGCATTTAACTATTTTATCCAACTTGGGGAGGGAAAATCATCCTCTCTTCTTCTTAGTTTCATCATGCTAGAGACTTTGTTTCCAAAGGGTAATAAAACATCAATGTAGAAACCTTATTCGTTCTTTATATCATCTTGCAAATATTCATGGAAGGCATGCACACTCAAGCCAAAAGAAACAATGTTTTTCGAAACATTCAATGCCTCTGTGATCAATGCCATTCTTTTATTAATATTTATTTCTGCATAGCTCCTGGTTGATGTAAGTAGGCTTGAAGATCCTTTCAGTTTAACAATGGGTGTGGTGGGTCTGACTATTGACAAAGGACTGGAAAGAAGTGGAAGAGGCATTAAGGTGTCTTCCATTTCCTTGATCCTTTCTTTCAACTTCATGTTTTCTGCTTCTAGACCACCAATGGAATCATCAAGACCATCCTCGGTTGATCTATGAATTCTAAAGATTTGGTATGGCTGCGTATCTTTTAGGTCAACCTCTTAACAAGATTTTCCTTTCTTATTTTTCATGTCACTTTTTTCAATAATCAATTTCTTAGATTCTTTGTCAAAGACAACGCTTTGGAAAGCAAATGACTCTTCTTCATTGAAGGTCTCATTCTCAATGATCTCTAATGATGAATTTTGATGGGCCATGTTTCCTAGCTGATCAATTGTGGGAAACATTTTCTTGATATCCGCCTCGAGCTCCATGTCTTCAAGAGAGAAGCTATTGATGTCATTTTCTATGTGATCGTCTTCTTCCTCTTGCACAACATTCTTCCTCTTCTTTCTTAGAGGGTTTAGGAGTAACAATTGGAGACTAGGCGCTCTTCTCATTAGGACCCTTTCCTTTTTTCTTATAAAACTCGTTAGTACTAAGTATTGTTTCCAAGTCACCAACATTGTGAGCAGGAGCACCTAAGTTGTTGTATTATTCTTCACTCAAAATAGTATGAATGAATGAATTGTTGAATCCTACTGACAACATATGTTCCATGAAGATTTTGTTAGGGTCAAACCCCTTTATCTTTTCAACATACTTCAGATTTACATTATGGAA
>ML780614.1:133808-145416 GCA_009831015.1 Picea engelmannii | reverse complement strand
TGCGATCAACAAAGCCAACAGATTCATTGAGTGGATTTAGCACATCTTCCAATAGGTCCATGAGATTTTGCAGAAAGCCAATGCTAAGCACAAGCAACGTCATGATCAACACAGGGTACCACACCAGTTTCAGGTTGGAGACAAGTTCTGGTTACACTTATAGAAGGATCCTCTTAAAGGGCTCCATCAGAAGCTTTGCCCACTTCGCTATGGGAATTACACCATGACCAAGGTTGTGGGTAGCAATGATTTTGAGCTCAACACTCCACCATTCTTTGGCTTGCACCTAGTGTTCAACGTGGTCTTCCTTTGACCATATTTTCCACCATTATTGGACACCTCAGAGATCGCAGAACAACCGACACCAACATACCTCAATCCTGACTACATGGAACAAGCATACATTGATCATATAGTGGACACACTAGTCAAGGGCACTCGCCAGCAGAGGATCCAACTTTATCGGGTTGTCAAGGAAGGGAAGCTCCTACACCAAGGCAAGTGGCTCACCCAGGGCCAAATCCAACAGAAGTTTCCTCACCTGATGAGGGAACTCAACACAATGGATACCATTGCTTCCTAAGGGGGGAGGATTGATTCAGGTGGATATTGGTGGCCACCCACCTATTTTAATTGTCTCCTCTTATTAGTTTTTATCTCAACATGTTCTTATGTACTTCTTTGTAATTGTGGGTTCTACGCTTTTGGGGATGTCTGAAGCCCTACACATATTCCAGGTGGATACTAGTGGCTTCTCACCTAATCCAACTAGCTTATTTTGTATGTTTTCATGTCAACACATCTTGATGTACGTCTAGGGTCGTTTTAGAGCCCTAAACAATGTTTTTTTTGGCTCACCACAATCAAACTATAGACGGAGTCAAATTTTGATGATGTAATGTGTATTTCTCTAAAATACCTTTTCAACGAGCTATCACGCACATAAAATAGAGGTCGTATGCAAAAGTTATGACCCTGGGAAGTTCAGGTACCAACTTACCCATAGGGGCCCACATAACTTTTGGCATTTCATCTCCTAGTGTTAGGTTTTTGGATGTCTAGGGTTTTGTCATTCATGAGTAATGTTAAAAAGGCCTCTGGAGCCTCATTATAATCATTCTACTCAGAAGGATGTGTGTAGCAGCCACATCTCCTCAAAGATAACTACCACCATTCGAGCAAGTGTTTCAGTTCTGCAGTTTTACAGTTTCATCCTATTTCATTTATTCAATAGAAAATATCAATATAAGATATTGCTCACTGAATATCTATGTTGTTCTTCATATCCCTGTGTTTATTGTATCCGGTCTGTTAATCAGTTTGTTCCGCTCCTAAATCTGGATCAATAACAAACATCAAGAAAAAAGTGAAGGCGCCTCTTTGCATCGATTGTTTTGTCTCCAAAAAATCCCTTTAAGGTACCCTTAGGGAGAACATGGAGATCATGTTGCTCACCTAGCAGATTTAAAGGGAAATCTCTTATTCTTCTTTTATTTTCTTGATTTCTTGCAACACCTCTTTCACCTCCTTGTCTCTCCTCATGTGGTTCTTCTCGTGGTTGTTCATTTCTTCCTGCCATATCTGGAGATGTTCTAGGGATATGATTTTAAATTCTTAGGATACAAAGTTTCTTGCTTTTACTTCTAGTAATGGGTCCTTTGTATTCGTCCAAATTCAATCCTAACTTTGTCTGTGTGTTGTTCTATCTAGCCTTTGATTTCTTCGATCTTGTCATTCGTCTCTCCTCTATCTTCGAAGGATCTCTCTTTCTTCTTCTTGGGCTAAGATATGCCAAGACCTTTCTAATGCTTCATGGGTCTCAACTGTCATTATTACCAGATTGTATAGCTAATGTAAGATGATTCGTTGATTGTTCAATCCAATTTCCAGGTGGGGTTGATCAGTCTACGGCAAAGTCATGTGTTTTTCAAAAGATGTTAAACCAGATTTAAAATTTCAATTCATTCCAGAGTATGTTCGCCAAAAATGTTGATGCTTGAATCTGTTAGGACCAAAATGACAACCTCACGACGATGTAAATCCCCCTGCATTTTTATAGAGGTGGTACTCCTCTTTACTTTAAGATTTTCTTGGGACTCAAAATATTCAGAATATGGGACTTTGTAGAAGTTTGTCATGGTAATCAAATAAATATAAATATAGCAAGAAAGATAACAAGAAAAATATGTTTTGTTTTATTTTTAAACAAATTTCTTGAGAATGACCAGGTACTACACACTTCATACATTTAAAATATATAGACAAAATTTACTCACATCCATCATAGTTAAACTAAAGATTTATGATCACATAAAAATAAAAAGAAGATGATTTGAATGGATAAGAGAACTTTAACAGAGTGGACACATGGGTAGCTCAAATAATGATAATGATAGATCAATCTCAAATACTTTATACTCAAAACTCAAATTTACAAAGCACGGTCAAAACTGATCCCGAAATAGCTCTCTTGAAATTTCTAAAAAATATATAGTCTATTACATACTCTTCGAAATTTAAAATGTGTTTGTCCTTAGGACTAGGATTGGAGCTCCCACGGACCATAAAGAAAATATAAACAAGAATTAATCTTGTAGAAGGAAGATGGTGGGTGGTAAAAGAACAACAAGACCTGTAAAGAAGAAAAGAGAAGTTATCAGATTTCGGTTAAACCTTTCTAGTCAAAGAAGCGAAGCAACTGGATGAAAGAACTGATAAACAAAGAAACATGTGATCAAAATAAACTTACTATGATGATCTCGCGTGTCTTCACTTGCTTGTGGCTATCCTTTTATTGTCTTCATTAATGATTATAGGAATTGTCTCAGTTGTTTCTTTCCCTTCATTGGTCAATTTGTCGATTACTTTCTTGAACCATTCTTCAATATACTTTTTCATTGGTGTGACATTTATCTCATGCCAGATTTTGATGTTGAATAAGTCTCCTTTCAAGTCTCTCAAACCAAGGGAATACCATGTAATGCTTGCTCAATATCTTGATTCTTCATGGAATAGTCCACTAGCCAATTGTCTATATCATCTTCGTCATATTCAAGTATACCATAAAACTTTTCAACTAATAATCCTTTAAATATATCAACTTGTTCGTCAAACTGTTGCTTTGTTAGGAACATTGAGTTGATAATTAATTTAGGGTCTTGTACTTCATAAGTACCTCCATCTAGGTCTATCTCTGTGAGCCTCTTGAATAGTTCTTCCCTTTTCAATATGGCTTCGCTACATGCTTGAACAATATTATTCAAATTTTTAATCTTTTCCTTCCAGCACACAATCAACTGTTTTATCTGACTTGGGGATGGTAAATCCTCCTCTCTTCTTCTTAGTTCCATCATGCTAGAGACTTTGTTTCCAAAGGGTAATGCAACATCAATGTAGCAAATTTATTAATTCTTCATATCAACTTGAAAATATTCATGGAATGAATGTGCCCTCGAGCCAAAAGAAACAATGCTTTTCAAAACCTCCCATACCTCTATGATCAATACCATTTTTTTCTTAATATTTGTTTCTACATAGATCCTCTCTGATGTAAGTAGGCTTGAAGATCCTTTCAATTTAACAATGGGTGTGGTGGGTCTGACTATTGACAAAGGACTATAAAGAAGTGGAAGAGGCATTAAGGCGTCTTCCAGTTCCTTGATCCTTTCTTTCAACTTCGAGTTTTCTGCTTCTAGACCACCAATGGAATCATCAAGAGCATCCTTGATTTCTCTGTGAATTATAGAGATTTGGGATGAACGCATATCTTTTAGGTCAACTTCTGAACGAGATTCTCCTTTCTTATTTTTCATGTCACTTTTTTCAATAATCAATTTCTTAGATTCTTTATCAAAGACACCGCTTTGGAAAGTGAATGACTCTTCTTCATTGAAGGTCTCATTCTCAATGATCAATGATGAATTTTGATGGGACATGTTTCCTGGTTGATCAATTGTGGGAAACATTTTCTCGATATCTACCTTGAGCTCCATGTCTTCAAGAGAGAAGTTGTTGATGTCATTTTCTATGCGATGGTCTCCTTCCTCTTGCACAACATTCTTCCTCTTCTTTTTTAGAGGAAGCTTGTGTGAGCTCTCGATTTTTCTGGAGGAGGGGGGATTATTTTCTCCTCCCCTGCTTGAAATATTATTGGTAAATTTCCTAGTTGAGTGGGTTGTTGGAGCATTGCTCCAAGATTTGGTATTTTTAGGAGTAACAATTGGAGACTGGGGCACTCTTCTCATTAGGACCCTTTCATTTTTTCTTGTAAAATTCACTAGTCTAAGTAATGTTTCCAAGTCACCATCATTTTGAGTAGGAGCACCTAAGTTGTTGTCTTCTTTTTCACTCAAAATAGTATGAATGAATGAATTGTTGAATCCTACTGACAACATATGTTCCATGAAGATTTTGTTAAGGTCAAACCCCTTTATCTTTTCAACATACTTTAGATTTACATTGTGGAAGTGATTCACAAACTCATCAATTTTGTTTATATTCTTAAATGTGAAGTCTCCAATTTTACAAGGCAAGGGGATGAATTGCTTTTTCTATTTTTCATGGAAAAAGTGCAACCAAAATTTGTACTGCCTTGCCACTTTCGTAATAAACAATTTATCATATACATGGTATGTAATAAAAGAGGGATTTTCCTTGGAACATAAGATCTTGATAACACTATGATTTTCCATCTTCTCTAACGTTCCCTTTTTCTCCAAAAAGTTATTAGTCTGGTTAGATATCCTGGGGGTAATTTTACCAAACAACAGTCCTTTGAAAACTAAAACGAAATCATTGTAAATTTCCTAAAAATGCAAAGAAGTCTTGTGTCTCCACAATGCTTGATACCAGAAGGTAACTCGATCAATTTTAGAGTTCACCCTCTTACAAATAGTCAATTTTGGAAATTGACAACAAAATAATATCGCAAATACCAAATAGGAAGCCATAAATAATTTCTTGTCCCTTTTGTAATGTGACAATTGGGAAGAGATTTCAATGGAAATCAGTTTTTCCCAATCGAAAATAGCTTTCTATTTAACTGTAAAATATAAAATATAAAGAATCATGCAGGAAATGGTGGCAGTGATTTCTTGGCCTATTAACCTAGTGAAAAACTAAGTGATTTCCCAAAAGGGGTTTTTAAAAGAGTAGACCTGAATCTTGGTTATGTCTTTTGGAACAGCTGTGAGATTCTCCAAGAACTCATGCAAGAGATCTAGACCATTTTCATGTTTTTTTAGAAAATCTCTGCAATCCTCTTCTTTGAAGGTAAGTGTTGGCTCAGGGAGCTTCAAGATTTTAAGAAACACTTGCGGTGAAAGAGAGATGGGGGAACGATGTTGGAGTTGTATGACTTGTTGAATCAATATGTACTTCTCAATGCACCATGCAACTAGTTCTTTGCAATTCGAATAACTCAGGGACACACTCTGCACGAGCAATTATGGATGTCTCGATTATATCTTTATGTGCAGGAGGAGATGAGTAATATGAGTATGCTCTGGACCACTGAAATTTCTAGTCCTCATGACCAAAAATATTCAAAGTATTGCCACAAAACTATTGTCTAGTTGTTGTTTCCATAGGTTGACGAGAGTTTTCTTTCAACTGGATAATAATTTGCAATGAATCCTTTCGGAGATATAACAATAATATAACCTTTGGAAAATCGCACTTTAATGCAATTTATTGACAAATATTCTCGATCCCTTCACTTATTAATGATGATCTTTACAGAGCATGCATGATCAGATGTTAGCATTAAACCATACTAAATGCACATTGGGAAAAGCACAAAGATGGTGGGGACGGACAAGAGCAATTTGAATTTGGGGCCTTTTGTGAACTTGCCAACCCACGAACCTGCGGTTACGAACAATCGAAAATAGGCTAAGTGTTACACAGCGATCGGTCGGACTTGGATACAGGAGAAATGAGATACTTAGGATCTCAGTACCCATGACAAGTTTGATGGTCATAATGTAGATCACAGGTGTTTGGGTGCAAAATGGAGATTGTGAAATTTGGAAGATGAAATCTTGAACCCATGAACCCATGGTTGCAAGAATGGTTAAGTGTATTATAACAAAGCAATCGATCAGACTCATGATGTAGGAGCATGGATAGAGGTGAAGACTCGTGATTCTGACAACCAATGAACCTGCCAATTTTTTGAAATACGACTAAATATGGTAACTAGAAAGGGAAAAGAGAAGGGGAATGAGAGTAGGTATAGAAGAGGGAAAATAAATGGAAAAAAATAAGTTGGGAAAATACAAAAGGGAGGGAAATTTCAGAAGCGAGAATTGATCTCAACAAGAGGTTTCTACAAGCCTTGCTCTTGAGATGAAGAAAAATCTACATAGCCTCTCTTTATTGTTGTAGAGGATTCTAATGGTTCTGGAGATGTAGCTGACACGTGTTGTAATCATTTCTCTAAATGTTTATTTTTCTTTGCACAATTTTGCAATTTCTCTTGCAATCTTGTTGTATCTTATGCTTGCTTTTTCAACATTTATGCGTTCTTCTTATACTTCTCGACATTGTCCTTTTTATTCTTTTCAAGTTCTTCCTTTTCTAATTTTAGTTGGGATCAAACTTTAACCAATTGACCCCTAAGTTTTTGTACTTCATTCTCAATCTCTTGTTCCCTCAAATATCATTTCTTCGATGTAGTAAACAAAATTGGCACCACCTCAATTATTGTTGTACTCTGTGATTTCTGTTGCAAATCAACAATTCAGAATTTCAAATTTTGTATCTCCATGTCACATCCCAAATGTTCTTCCTTTCAATTATGCAAGAGTTAATTATTGATATCTTTAATCTTTTTATCTCTCTCATATATATTCATCTTCAATGATTCCACAATTGGTGATGGGGCATAGAGATCAGCTAGAGAACTACTTAATGAGACAACTTCCCAAGACATGTTATATTTTCTTTGTATGGACTTTTCCAAGTCAATTGAAAGCATTCATTTTTCTAGACTTCCCTAACTTGTATATTTACCCTTACCCATACCTTGAATTTAACCTCTATCCTGATCTTTGTTAGCTCCTTTACTTTGACTTTCTATTTCCTTTTCAAGTTCTATAATCTTATATTTTGTTGCACTGCCCTTACTTTTACCTTTTCCCTTACCCGTACCCTAACTTTTACCTTTTCCTTTAACCATACCTTGAATTTTACCTTTATCCTTACCGTCACCACTTTCTTTAGTAAGCATTTTAATTTCCTTTTTAAGTTCTTTAATCTTCCCATTTACACCGACAATCGTCATATTTCTCGGATACACTTATTACCTTGGTTAACATTTTCTTTCTTCAAACTGGTCACTATGTTCTTATATTCGTCAATCTCTGATTTATGCTTCTCGTGTTCCTCTATCACTTTTTTTTCAAATTCAGCCTTTAAAATTTCAATAAATGCTTCTTTCTCCTTCAAAATATTTTTAATTCATCCACAGTTGGATTACTTGTAGTTTACAATGGAGGTATATTCAAAACATTTGGTCTTCTTTTCAATTCTCCTTGAATATTTGAAATAGTGTTTTGATATGTAGTCAATGACATTTCGAACATTGCATTGGTATTATCAATCTCCCTCTTACATTCCTCTGTAATTTCAAATACCACACTTCATAATCCAACAATAACACGATCTTTTTCCTTCATTGTGTTACTTGATTCTTCTATTCTCTTCACATTTGTTGATTGCAGAGTTGTAATGTTCTTCAAGCATTCAATATTATCCTTGTGATTTAGTTCACACGTTTTTTTCCAACTGTATATATAGGAAGAATCCTCCATTACGACTAGTTTATAATGGATCATTCTATCAAATACCGAGAAAACAAATTTGTTATCAAAAATTTATGTTGGATTTTTTACATTTGAACTTGGAGAGGTAGAATTAATGCCCATAATAGGGACATTATACTCAAGTAAGGCCATTTTAGGAGGAATTCTATCAATTATAGTTTCTAAAGTAACACAAAAATCACAATTGTTTGTTTCCATATAATTTTCCATAGCTCCCTACTCCTTAGCTTCATTCATAGATTCATGTAGGGGTCTTAAAGTTATGACAACATTAACTTCATCTTGGGAAACTGTATCAAAATTGATTTCCACACCATCAACTATAGTCTATTCATGTACTTCCTCAATGGTTTTATTTGTTTTTTATCTCCTAATGTAAGTTCTAAGTGGGCTTGTTTGGTCACCAAGTCGATATAAATCAATATTTTTTTGTAGTGTTCCTGGGAAACTGAACTTAATATTCTTCTTTTTACTTTCTTCAAGGGAATAATGTAATTTTTTATCCAATAGATGAGGGACATATATGGCCCTATCTTCAACCCAATAAATTACTAGCCTCATGCAGTCACCGGAAATATATTTCTTATGATGAATCATAATTGTCCCAAGGATAAGTTGAATAAAATATTTGTATGGCCCATGGGGAACATCTAACATTCTTAAACCATTCTTGGGAACATATACTTTTTGCCTGCATATTTTACTGGTCATCTCAATATTTTCTACCTTGGGGTTTTTTTTGGAGTTAAATGTTGCTCCCCCTCTGCATGGAATCTTTGTTTCTCTTGCAAGAAAATTAATGTGTAGGTAAGCGCTTTGGCCAAATAGTTTCATTTCCATAGCTATATCATCATAATTAGCTATTTCATCATCTATATCATCATTTTTTAAATTGAAGGGTCCAATCATAAAGTCAAAAACATATGCTCTTCTCAAGATATTTAGCATACCTATTGGACAATTCGTTGTGTCTCTCCATGCATCATCACACTCCTGGAATTTGTTGATAGTGAACTTTTCATCACGGGAACCCTTTGTTACAATTGTTTCACCTATGGTAGACGATTCCCGTGTTTCAATTGTGGCCATGGTTTTATGGGTTCAAAGTTGAAATGGTTTTTTGAGGAATGTATGCTAACAGGAATGGACACTGATGAATGGAAGTCAAGGAATGAAAACTCACACTAAGGAAACCCTTGGCAGTCAATTGATTTTTTTTTAAATGATTTAGGGTTATATTGGTATATTTTTCTATAAATCACTTTTATTAAGAAAAGTAAATTAATATTTATACATAAGATATAATTTATTAAAAATAAAGCTTTTACAAAACTTGTCGTGCATTTTTATAAGCAAACTCAAGTAGATTTGTCGTATTTTTTAACAATGGACTTGGGATTTTTGAGAATTAATGAAAACTTTCCATCCTCTAAATGAGGGGAAGTACTAGAGGGTTTTTCCCTGGGTGTTGTAAATTGGAAAAAAAATGATTCTGAGAATGTGTTAGGGTAATTTTGAAAGAAAATTTACAAACATTGACGATTATAATACAAACACACACACTCAATCTCAAATTAAATGGTAAGCAAGATATCTTGCATGCATTTGAAATCAATCATAGGTGTGGGAGACTTACAAGTACTTTGAGTTTCTAAGATTCTAGGACTCGGGCACCAACTCAACATACAAGGTTAACTACATATGTATGCTTACAAACAACTTGTCAAACATGGGTTCAAGTTTGTTATAATATATGCCATAGTAGCATCGATCATAAACAATGGATCAACATCCATTTTAATTCATCTTCCTATGAAAACCATTCATATGGGATAAGGAAGAACCATTTAGGGTTTAGGCCACCATAGGGTTTCATAACATGTCAAGGGCATGCATTTGTCATTAACAATGTGTGCATATTCCTCCTTACTATGTAAACATGCAATCCCATACCCTTAGCGTGCAATTTCAACTTGAGGCATGCATTTTTCCCTTCAAAGGCGTGCATTTTCCTCAATACCTTGTTTTCATGTAATTTCATAAGGTCAACATACAATTACCAACACAAGGCATGAATTTTTCTTCCTAGGGCATGCATTTTTCATCTGCCTTATTTTCGTTCATTTTATGCATTTTCCCTTTTTAGGGAGTGTATTTTTCACCATGGTGTGCGCATAATTTATCTGAAGGAATGGATGTTTCATAAGCCTATATATCCCTGGTATAAGCATACCAATTTCACCAATGGGCGTGCATTTCCCTCGGTCTAGCATGCATTTCAACAAGGCCAATTTTAACAATTTGACCTCTTTGTTTTACAAGGCAGTTTTTACCATTTATGCACAACAACAACAACAAAAATTGTCTGAAAATTCCCACTATGTCCTCTAAAATGCAAGCCTAAGGCATAACATACTTTATGCCTTATTATAGGATGGGTATGCTACAATTTCCTTGCCATTCAATCCTCATTGTTTCCATTACTAATTTTTCATGCTAACCATTTGGAAAATAATGGAAGGATTTGGGTTTCTATTGTTGCATAAAACCCTAATTCAAGCTTGTTATAGTCTCCACATCTAAAAATTCACACTCACACATAAGAAATACGTGTTTTTCTTTTAAACTCTAATTTATGCCCTTGTGCAAAATGCACGCCAGGATTCACAAAAATGCACGCCTATGTCTTAAAACACCTTCGATTTGAGTGATTCAAGTTGTTGAGGGTGTATTAGATAATTTACACCTGTGTACATATTTTTATTTTCATTTTCAAACATAAATGTGGCTACTCTGTAAAAGAGACAAAATATGCCTTTTAAATTGAAAGACCAAAACAATAGAAAATGACCTAATGGAAATGCGCACCCATGTTCCTATATAGCTCCAAATTTAGTTATAAGATATTTGGGGTGAACATAATAACATTATAAATATATATGTATCACCCTAAGTGCAATTTCAAATTAAATATGACCTCTACATTGAACCAAGATTGAAGACTTTCTATAAAATGGAGGGTAAAATTGTCTTTCTGTAAAATGCACACCCAAGACTCATATGACCTCCAAATTGAGTGATTCAAATTGTGGAGTTTGTATTCTATCATTTTACATCTTGTAATACATTTGGTTTTTCATTTTCAAACCAAAAACCCTCTTATGTGCATAGAGGCTAAAAAATGCCTTGTAAATGCAAAAAAAATGCATAAAGGGAAAAATGTATAACAAAGCATGAAAACAGGGCATGATAAAGATGCACGCCCTGCTAAGAAAAATCCATGCATGGTGTTGGTAATTTAAATGTTACAAGTTACAAAACTATGAATATGTTGGAACCTTAAGATTGTATACTAGGGTGATATCTCAACTTGTTTCCCTTTCCCTAATTTCAACAATATTGGATTTTGACATAGTGAAAAATGTTGGAGGATGCATGCCAGCCATTTAACAAAAATGTTTATAAATGTTGGAAGGATGTTCCCCAAATATTTGATGAAATGGAAACCAAAAAATAGTTTTCCTTTCCTCTAATTCCTCTCACATGGGGTCAAAGCTCCTCTTCCTCTCTATTATATGTATTATGTTTTTTGGCCTATAGAAATTAATTTACATGTGTGAAATTGGTTGAATATATTCGTATATTGTACTTATATTGTTTCATTGGAATTTTTTGTAATAGTTAATTACACTATCATATAACATTACTCGAGAGGAAAATAATAGGATGCTTCAAAGGTTATTTGCGACATTGGAAGCAAAGGGTGATAGGAAATGTTATTT
>ML780614.1:117049-132715 GCA_009831015.1 Picea engelmannii | reverse complement strand
ACTTTAATAGTATATAATTTTTGGAAAATATCATGCATGTTTTTTAAATAATTCCTTGGTATGTGATTGATACTGACATTAATCCATATGTTGTAGGCCTTCAAACAAAGGGTAAATTTGCATGTCCAATATGTGGTCCTAGGATGAAATCTCATCATTCAATAAGTTTAGAAAATTATGTGTTTGATGAGTATAGGCACTTCCTCCATAAGAACCATAGGTATCGAACTATAGAAAAAACATATTTTCAGTTTGAAAGAAGAGACTAGAATAAAACCACGAAGAATGAAACCTCGCCTATGGAAGTTGGAATATAATATAAATTGTCAAGGTAAGAAATTAGTCTATGTATCATATATATTAATGTTTTACAATTTTGATTTGTATTGAATTCTTTTTACTATATCTAACAATTATTGTTGCAATCTCATTTATTTTTCATAAATGTCGTCAAGGAACTAATGGGCTTCCATGAGRAATGAAAATTTAMCCTATATAATTCAACAGGTTTGCCTACTATGAGCACCTACAAGTATCTCATTTTTTTTATACAATACATATCAAGAAGAATGTAGTAGAAACATTATGGAGAATCTTAGATGGAAGGACTAACAAAGAAAAAATTGGCAAAATTTGTAGCGACATTCAAGAAGCCAATCATGCAATGAAAAATATGATTAATGTTGAATACATTATTGTCATTGATTTCAAAAGTAAGTATTCAAATATAAATATTCAAATGAAATATGACTTTAAGAAATACAAAGTGGAAGTGGATTAGAAATGAAGTTACGTGAAAGTGGATTAAATATGAAGTTACATGAAAAAGGATTAAATATGAAAGTTATGTGAAAGTGGATTAAAAAATAAAAGTGGATTAAACATGAAGTTATGTGAAAGTGGATTAAAAAGTAAAGTGAATTAAAAAGTGAAAGTGGAGTAAAAGTGCATATAATATTTGCAAGTGGTTTTAAAACCCGTGGTGGTATTTTACCCATGGTATGTTGAAAAGTAAATTAAAAAAAGGAAATTGATTATTTATTTAATGAAGGCCACGCCTTTTCAAATGTACATGAATTTTCATGTACATTTTAATGGTAATGTATAAAAAGAGAAGAGGATTGTGAGAAATAGCGTGCGGGTGAAGAGTAGAAATGTAATATTTACATATGAGAATATAATATGAGAAAATATTGAATATTATTTAAAAAGGAGAGAGTGGTGAAGTATGTGACGATCCAACTAGTAAATCTTGCAAAAGTAGGAGTGACCATTGAGTAGATCTGACGAAAGTAGAAGGAGTGAGTGTTGAGATGATCTGGTGAAAGTAGAAGTAGCGAGTGTAGAGCAGATCTAGCGAAAGTAGAATTAATGAGCACAGAGAAAATTTGGTGAAAACAGAAGCAACAAGCAGGCCAGTGAAGGAAATGTATATGAAGAACTTGTAAACTTGTAAGTAGGTTGGTCCCTACAAAAACAAGAAACTATGGGGATTGGTGTTTCGAGTAGGTCGATGCCTATAAAAAGTAGAGGGGATCGGTGTCTCCAGTAGGTTGGTGCCTACACATAGTAGAGGGGATTGATGTTTCCAGTAGGTCAGTCCCTACAAACAATAGAGGGCATCGATGTATCTAATAGGTTGGTGCCTACAAACATTTGTAACAGTAGGTTGATTCCTACAAATTTATAAAATAAGTTTTTGTGGTTTTCTCCCAAAAGGGTTTCCACGCAAAATATAGTGTTTTCTAGTTGTTAAATTCATGTGATTTCTTCATTATGGTTTATGAGTGTTAAAAATAAAAAGATAGACTTATATTGCCCCCCCCCCCCCCCCTCTCAATATAAGTGTGTTCTCAACAATTGGTATCAGATTCGGTTCCTTCAGAAACAATCTAACCATTGGAAGGTAGATCTATGGATCACACATGGTCGGTCAAGAAGGTTTATCTACAAACAAGGATCCATTGTTTGATGGAACAAACTATTTCTTCTGGAGTGTAAGGTTGGGAACATATCTAATGGCCCTTGGTTTTGATATTTGGAAATAGGTTGTGATTGATTATACAGCTCCAAAAAATCCACCAACAAATATGAATTGGAATAAGGATAGTGAAAATGATGCAAAAGACATGAATGCCATCTTGTGTGGTCTGTCAGAATTAGATTTTGTCAAAGTAATGCATTGCAAATTAGCGAAAGAAATTTGGGACAAACTTCAAAACATTCATGAAGGCGATGACAAGGTCAAAAAGGCTACACTCCAAAATCATAGAAGATAATTCGAGAGTCTGAAGATGAAAGACAAAGAAAATGTTTCATCATATCTCCTTCATGTGGACAAAATTGTCAACACCATAAGAGGACTTGGTGAAACAGTTGTAGAACCAATAATTGTGATAAAGGTGTTGAGGTCACTCCCCTTAAGATTTGATGCCAATCTTTTTTCCATTGAGGAAATAAAGGATCATGATAAATTAGAAATGGATGAATTACATGGGATCCTCACTACATATGAAATGAGGACTAAAAACGAAAAACTATCAAAGAAAAAAGCAACTTTCAAATCCTTAAAGAAGATTAAGAACAAAGAAACAAAAATCAAGCGATTGTTCCAGCTATGAATCAGATGTAGAGGAAGAAAAATTTGTGAGAAAACTAAAAAATGGATTTGGAAAATACAAAGGTAAGTTTCCCTTTAAATGCTTTAACTGTGGAAAAGTATGATTTTTTTTTTCTAAGTGTCCATACATGAAAAACAAAAGTAGTGATAATGAAGAAGACTATAACGTAAATAGAAAACATAACCAACACAAAAATAGCCACAAATAGGAAAAACATGAAAATAATAAGAACTCTTATAAGCAAAAGAAGAACGTCTACTCAAAAGGGGTCAGTGACTCGTTTAAGGAAAGAAATGAAAGTAGTTCTAGTAGTGATAGAGAATAAACTCTCTTTATGGAAATCAAAACAAATATTAATGAAGACAAAGAAATGATGGATTCGGAAGAAGAGGAAAAAACCAAAACAGATGGAGAAGTGGATCTTGAAGAAGAACTCATATGTGCCTTAAGTGAAATAAAGAAGATGAGGAAAAAGAATTTGAAACAAAAAGAACAATTGCGGAAATATGAAGAAAAGGATACTAATTCAAAAACCAAAATGTCACAAAGCCTTGAAGAATTAGAAAATATTATCATAAGCCTAAAAAATCATTTAGAAGAGGCAAGAAGAATAGAAGAAGTGGTGAGAATTTAGCTGAAGGAAAATGAAGAAAATTGTGAGAAGCTGGAAGCTGAACTTGTTTCCTTAAGAAATTATTTGGAAAAGTCAACTTCTCAGTTGAACAAAAACTTGAAGTTCGAAAAGAGTGCAAAAACCTTAAACAATATCATCAATTGTAAAAGGTATCCATTCATTAAGACTGGTCTTGAATATGATGTTGTTGTTGCCTCCCTATATACATCTAGCCTTGCTACAACTAGAGAAGTTTTGTTTATTGCAGGTGGAGTTAAAACTAGTTTTCTAAAAGAGCAACCTACTATTGATTATGCCAAATATATTGATAAGTTGTCTATTCCTCACATGACATAATTTGAGCATACTATTACAGATGACATTATTGTTGCTATGCTGAATCCTTCTAGTCATGTAAGTGAACCTGACCTAGAGCCTACTTCATATGATCAACCAACACAAAAATATATGCCCTATCATCATCCTCACCATAAAAATTGTGGACTAGTGCTAACTACCAGGATAGATTATGGTTGGATTGATGGATGGTCATGGAATAATTTGACCAAATGTTTGAGGACTTTATATCATTGTGTATCATCAATCTTACATTCGTTCAACACTTCTTTTACTTACTGATTATTTCCCTAGAAGTGCTCGACTGAGGATCGAACCGACATAACATACAACTAGAGTTTTGATTGAGTATATGTCGATTGGAATTTTTTAGAACAATGTTAAATGAATCCAAGATATCATAAATGTATTGGAGAGAATTAGTCATCACTGCATTCTACATTTTGAATAGAGGCAAAATCGGAGTCAATAACAAGAAAACACCATATGAATTATGGAAGGGTAGATCAACAACAGTTAAATACTTCAAAATTTTCGGAAGTAAGTGCTACATAAAGAGAGATGATGAGGATTTGGGTAAATTTGACTCCAGAGATGACGAATGCATCTTTCTTGGATTAAAAATTTCTCAATAAGACAAAGAAATATTCATTTCACAAACCAAGCACATCAAGGAAATGTTGAGTAAATTAAGAATGGAAGATTGTACTCTAGTCAACACATGTATGGTCACAAGTTGTAAATTGAGAAAAAATGATGAAGCTCCGGAAGCAAATCAAACATTGTATAGGTCAATGATTGGAATCCTACTATATGTGACAACATTAAGGCTAGACATTATGCAAGCAATAGGAGTGGTTGCACGATTTCAAGCCTCACCAAAAGAAACTCGTGTGCAAGCAGTAAAAAAGATATTCAAATATATAAAGGGCACCTTGGATTTTTGTTTATGGTACTCAAGAGGTGAAGATTTTACTCTAATAGCATATACAAATTGACTTCGGTAGGCATTGTTGATGAAAAAAAAAATACAAGTGGAGGAGCATTCTTTCTGGGCAACATTCTAGTGTCTTGGTTGAGCAAGAAACGGTCTTCGGTCTCTCTATCCATAGCAGAAGCCAAGTATATTGTAGTAGCAACATGTTTCACACAAGTTCTCTGGATGAAGAAAACATTGCAAAATATCAAGGTAGAATATGATCATCCAATCTCAATCATCTGTGACAACACAAGTGCAATCAACATTTCAAAGAATCTTGTTATGCACTCAAATACGGAGAATATTATGATCAAGTACCACTTACTAAGAGAACATGTATCCGAACAAAGTGTCAATCTAGAATACACTTCCACTAAAGAACAAGTTGCAAATATTTTTACCAAACCCCTTCCCAGAGAAACATTTTCAAATCTTAGGAAAAAGATGGGAGTGATATCCATCTCATCTCGTGAATAAAGAAGTAAACACTGCATGATATCAAGGTAGAATATTATCAACCAATCTCAATCATTTGTGACAACACAAGTACAATCAACATTTAAAAGAATCCTATCATGTGCTCAAACATGAAGCATTTTCTCATAAAGTACCTCTTCCCAAGAGAACAAGTAGTCGAACAAAGTTTCAAGCTGGAATACATTGCCACTAAGGAACACGTTGCAAATATTTTTACCAAACCCCTTCCCAGAGAAACATTTTCATATCTCATACAGAAGTTGGGAGTGATATCCCTCTCATCTCGCCAGTAAAGAAGCATAACTCAAGGGGAGAATTCCTTTGTCGTTCATGTCAAAGGGGGGGAATTACATATAGAGGAGAGTTGCAGAAATGGGGAGGGTAATTATAGATAGAGAGAAATTTGCAGAAAAAATAGGAGAATTATTTCTATTTATGAAGGATTATGTGTTTTCAAAGGTAAGTATTCAAATATAAGTATTCAAAGGAAAGATGATTTTAAGAAATACAAAGTGGAAGTGGACTAGAAATGAAGTTACATGAAAGTGGATTAAATTAAATGTGAAGTTATGTGAAAGTGGATTAAATGTGAAGTTACGTGAAAGTGGATTAAATATGAAGTTAAGTGAAAGTGGATTAAATCTGAAGTTATGTGAAAGTGGATTAAATATGAAGTTACATGAAAGCATAATAAATATGAAGTTACGTGAAAGTGGATTAAATATGAAGTTACGCGAAAGTGGATTAAATATGAAAGTTATGTGAAAGTGGATTAAACATGAAGTTATGTGAAAGTGGATTAAAAAGTAAAAGTGAATTAAAAGGTAAAAGTGGAGTAAAAGTGCATATGGTTTTAAAACCCATGGTATGTTGAAAAGTAAATTTAAAAAAAAAGAAAATAATTATTTATTTAATGAAGGTCATGCATTTTCAAATGTACATGATTTTTCATGTAGAGTTAATGGTAAGTTATAAAAGGAGAAGATGATGGTGAGAAATAGAGAGTGGGTGAAGAGCAGAAATGTAATATTTACATATGAGGGTATAATATGAAAAAAAATTGAATATTATTTAAAAAGGAGAGTGGCGAAGTATGTGACGATCCCGCTAATAGATCTTGCAAAAGTATAAGGAGCGAGTACCAAGTAGATCTGAAAAAAAATAGGAGTGAGTGTTGAGATGATATGGCGGAAGCAAAAGTAGCGAGCGAAGAGAATATCTGGCGAAAGTAGAAGTAACGAGTGCAGAGCGAATTTGGTGAAAAAAAGAAGCAATAAGCATACCAGTGAAGGAAGTGCATATGAATAACTTGTAAACTTGTAAGTATGTTGGTGCCTACAAAAACAAACAATTGTGGGGATTGGTGTCTCCACTAGGTCAGTTCCTACAAATAGTAGAGGGGATTGGTGTCTCCAGTAGGTCAGTGCCTACAAATAATAGAGGGGATTGGTGTCTCCAGTAGGTCGATGCCTAGTACAAATAATAGAGGGGATCGATGCCTCCAATAGGTAGGTTCCTACAAATAGAAAGGAGATCGGTGTCTCTAGTAGCTTGGTTCCTACAAACATTTGTAACGATGGGTTGGTGCCTACAAATTTATAAAATAAGTTTTTGTGGTTTTCTCTCGAAAGGGTTTCCACATAAAATAGTGTGTCTTCTAGTTGTTAAATGTACGTGATTGTTTCATTATGGTTTATGAGTGTTAAAAAGAAAAATATAGACTTATATTGATTCACCTTCCCCTCTCAATATAAGCGTATGCTCAACAATTAATTAAAATAACGATGGACATTGAGATAGTCTTCCATGGTTATTTATAGAGCAACAAAGAAATGTTGTAAAAGATGTCATTAGGGAAATTAAATTTTCCATGAGATTTGCTTCAAACATAAATAGTATCTTAACAAATAAAGGTGAATTTTGTGGGGTAAAAACTCATGACCGGCATACCTCCATTAAGGTAATTATTTTGTTATGTTTCTATATTGGTATACATATTTTTGGTATTTTTTTTGTTTGCTTTTTTGTTACAGTATGTTCTACCTCTAATGTTTATAATGATTCATTTTTTGTTACAGTATGTTCTACCTCTATCTCTTCCAAACAAACTTGACAACAACATAAAACAATTCATATATGATCTTGGAAAATACATGGGGTAAGTAATGATTTCTATGAAAAATATTCGTTGTAGAACTTGTTCACGTGTTATTTACTTGCAATGTATATATTTAAACCTATGGTTTGCTTGCATCATGTGTAGGTGGTTGTCATTTAAAGAAGTCCATAAAAATATATATAAAGTATTGGAAGAGAGAACTTCCTCGCTTAATGTGTGAAATGAAAAAAGTACCTACCTATGACATTTTTCAATGCACAAGAACACTACCTCATACACCAAGTTGAGGATATTGAAATGTGTGGACCTGTACACACAAGATCAATGTGGATGGTGGAGAGGCATTTGAAATCATTGAAGGCATTTGTTAGAAAAAGAGTACATCCTGAGGGTTCTATGGTGGAGGGATATATTGTGTATCAATCCTTGGTGTATATTAGTCAATATCTTCCTAAATTAGCAGCAAATGTGAATGTTGAGGAAAGATAGAATTAGGAAAGTGAAAGGTAATTAGATCGTAGAGCTCTACAATACTTTTGTTTATTTAGTTTTATCTATATCATACATGTTGAGACCTAAGTCTGCACCCCTGCCCCTCCTCTCTCATTTCCCTATACATTCATCAAAATCATTCATCTTCTGGTTGGTTAAGTTGGTTTCCCATCACTAAATGACTCATTTTTTATCATTATATTTCTTGATGGATTCTTTGCACCAATTATTTAAGTTTTCTTGAACGATAATTTCATATCGTGGTTTGGGTTCAAAATATTTGTCATCATGTTTACAATTGATTGAGTGTGCAGCAGGTCGACCAAGTCCTTTTTTTGCACATGAAACATCCAAAAGAAAAATGCAACAATTCAGAGTAGTGGATTTCAGGCTTAGATTGTGAGCAAACAGACAGGTTAAATTTCAATAGTGGAGGTCCAACAATCAATTAAGATCAACGACTCTTGTTCATTTGAGGTTTCAAAATCGCGCAAGGTTTAACAACAAGCATATGAAGTTTCACTTCGGGAGATTATCACTCTGGTAGAATTCAATCCAGAACAAGCGTGAACTTCCGAAGTATTGGAGCCCCAAAGTGTTGGAGCCCTAAACTGCCACGTCACTTCATGAATTCGATCATTCGGGAGATATTCATACTCTGCATTCAAGAAGCCCCGAAGTGGCAGAGCTCTAAAGTTCCTGAGCCCCAAAATTCCAAAGTGGATACTCACTGCCACATCACTTCACGAGTTTGGTTATCTGGGAGGTTTTGATCCAGAACAAACACAGATCCCCAAAGCCCCGAATTGCCATGTCACTCTAAGAGATCATCCTCTGGGAGATATCCATACTCCGCATTCAAAATCTCTTGAACATCAAATATTCGGAAATGCGTGGCACTCATCTGTCAACGATGCGTGGCACTCATCTATCGATGACACATGGCACTCATTTCGGGCATTTTGATTAAGTCATCTGCTCTATTTCAGGTGACATGTGTCACTCTTCTTTTTATGAAATGTCACTGACTATGATGTAATGTGGCCATGTCACTCTGAGAGATTGTCCTCCGGGAGATTCTCAAACCCTATAGTCAAAAGCTCTCAAACACCGAAGAGCTAGAGTCTCGAAGTCCCGAAATATAAAATGATTAAAGTCTTAATCAAGGGTTAATTAGCAAAAAGTGTTGGTTAATGACTCCATGAGATTGTCACTCCAAGATATTTTCATCCAAATCAAACACAGTTCCCTGAATTTCCAAAGCTTTGAAGTGTTGAAGCATTGGAGCCCCAAATTCTCGAAATATTAAAATGATTAAAGTCTTAATCTTGGGTTAATTAGCAAAAAGTGTTGGTTAATGACTCCATGAGTTCGTTCATTTGAGAGATATGTATACTCTGCACTCAACATCTCCCGAATGCCGAATTTCCGAAGTGGATTATCCTCATTAATTTCATATTTTAAAGTTTTCAAACGATGCCAAACGAAGGGAACGTCGAGCCAGTCTATGACACCGTATTTCTCATCTAGAAACAACTCGATGATAGTCGACAGGTGCATAAAATGAAGCTACAGGTCCAGTCCTTGCAACACCATAATTGGGAATTGGAGAAACTATACTCCATACTACAAAAGGAATATCGAAGACTCTAGAAAAAACACCAGAATACTTGCCTCTTCCCCCATGAGATAAATTGAAGAAAAATGTTTCCAACACATCCAGTTATCTCCTAGTGGCATCCAATAATGTGCATGGATACAAGCACTCAACTCATAATCCAGTTTTGTCACTCCTAATTTTTTTTCAGAGTTCAGTTTATTCCAGCATATGCATCAGTCTAGTTTATTTCAAGTAGCAATTTTTAGTTGTTTAAAGTTCAAGAGTGTTTAGATTAAGTTAATAACTAGTCTTTTATGTGTGATAAGAACCACTCTTTTTTTATTAAGTCAAGATCAAAGTATACCTTAATATACTCCAACAGTGTTTTTAACTAAGTTAATAAGTTGTTTTACAACTGCTAGTGTAGAGTTAAACATCAGTCCCAGATGGATGAGAGCCTCTGCAGCTTTGATAAATATGCAATTTTTGTATGTTTTGAGGGTTCGGTTTTTGGTAAAAGAAGATCAATAGATCAGTTGGTTGAAGCTGTTCTATGCATGGATTAAATCTCTCTACATGGTGAATATACTCTTGATGATGGTGTTTTTTCCAAATCTACATGTGTTTTTATCTTATGTTGAATGCAATTTTTTATTTGTGCAAAGTACATTTCATTTCCTTCGGCTATTGTATAACTTGTCTTTACTAATATGCAACTTGTGAACCAACAAATGCTTTGGTGAAGATTTGTTTCCATTGCAACCTGTGAGAGTAATTGTGTTTTTTATACATGTTTAATGTCTTGAAATGATATTTTAAGTATTAAACTTCTTGCAACAGATTATTCATTGAGTGGTTTGTTGTTTCCCTTTGTTTTTACCTCTATTATTTCACTTGTATGTCATTTGTGTGCCACCAACCAAGGAGGACCCACATCCATATCTTTTTTATAACCCCACCATTCTCTTGTATTGGTAAAACCAACCCTCTAATTGACCAACCAAATAAAAAACCAATCATTCTAAACTTGAGGTGTTCTAGCTCTACCCTTTAGCAGGCAAGTGCAGAATTTAGGACCAACATCTTCTGGCGCCATTGTCGGGGAATGGTGTAACAAAATATATTTCCTTGGTTCTCCCAACGAACTCTATGCATGGTGTCTAGGTGTGCACAATAGGCCTAGCACCGACTTCCATCACACATCAACCCAATCAAGTATGTACCCAAACTGTCTCTGCAATCAAGTATGCGACAAGTTCTATAATGAGTTTTTTTATCACCCACCCTGTCCAAGTGATTCGTCTCACCATAAACTATGCTCTTGGTCTATACAAGGTGTGTTCCCAGACCAACCTTTCCACCACACTGTCAACCGAACCTCTGTCATAAGTTTGATGCAAAGTATGTGATGAACCAGTTCACTCCACCTAATGGTTAACCAAGTCTGCAAGGAATGAGTTCATTACAGATTTTGATGAAGGGTTGGTGAGCTCTTCACCACTATCTGGACAATAGATGGTATCATAGTAGTTTGGTGCTCTTCACCACTCTTTCAGTCAAAACAGTTGTGGTGGGGTGCACTTGTTGAGAAGGCAATTCATTACGAAGGTGGTTTAGTGGGAATGTTCACAGACTTGGTGAATCATTCGATGGAGTGAACCGATTCATCACATACTTTACATAAAATTTATGGCATAGGTCCAGTTGATGGTGCAGTGGAAAGGTTGGTCTAGGCACACACCTTGTATAGAACAAGAGCAGAGTTTGTGGTTAGATGAAGCACTTGGATAGGGTGGATGATCGCAAAACTTGTTGCGGGCTTGATTGTAGAGACAATTTGGGAATAGACTCAGTTGGTTTGATTTGCGATGGAAGTCAGTATCGGACCTATTGTGGACACCTTGAGAGACCAGACGCAAAGTTTGTTGGAAGAACCAAGCACTTGGGAAAGACATATGAATGCATGATTTTCCGCATGACTTGTCACAAATCTAACCACATAAGTGAAATGCAGAGGATGATCATAGAATTTATTGCGAAGGGGAGCATTTCTAGGTTGCAACAAGGTGAAGCATTTGGATGTGTTGGATGACCTAGGGTGACCTAGAGCATTTTCGTAGTAGATAGTTGGTTGGGCACGTTTCAACCATCATGGTGTCTTCATGTAATGCATCGTCGAGAACAATATTTGAGTTGAGATGGGTTGTTGGACAAATGGGTTAATCACAACCTTCTGATGAGGTAGCTCTTCGCAAAGTTACAACAATCGGTTAGCAGCTAAATGAATTGATAGTTGGGTAGTGGGTGCATGGTGCCTTGAAGCGGAAGCAGTCAAGGGGAGAAGATGGAAAGACATTGGAGATGAGTTCAACTGGTTGCATTCGAAGTTTGGAACTTAGAAGGATTTTTGAATGAATGAATGGACTCATCCTTGGATCGCACTAAAGGTATTGCAAGTTTTTGGAGATGCAGACGATGATTGAGGGGAGTTAATATGGAGAGTCGGTTGCTTGGGAAAGTACAATTCCAAGACAACAGACTTGAACCGCGAGTGAAACCAAGGATGTCATTGAAAAGGTATGGTTGGTTTCAATTTCTTGCATTTCCTAAGTGTTTCTATGAGTTCTTTGAAGGGAAGTTAGATGACTTGGTGGTTCAAGCGCAATTTTTTTTCGCGATGAGAACCAAAATATTTGAGGGTGACTCAAGTGGTGCAGATTCAAAGAAGTCATGTAGTAGTTGGGATGCCTTGATGGCGTGAATGTGTAGAGAGCTAGGGCGACCTGCTTGAACGAGTCTTGTGGTGGAATCAGGCATATTTTTATGCATTCGTGGAGGTGGCTTGAGGAAGCTACCTAACTCTTTGATGAGGCGCATTGGACGGGTCATTGTCGTGGATTGGGCAATGAGGTCTATGTCAATTTTTTAGCATTCAATGCATTCAATTGTAGATCTTAAAATTACTTCCAAGTGACCTCAAAAAGTAAACTAAGGCTATTATCACTAAACAATTTTACACCAAAATTATGACAGAAATTTATAGTAGAAGTACAAATATCAGAGAGAAATCATCCATACACAAGGGACACAAAATTACTCAGAAATATTTTTCAGATTGAGGATTCCGAGGACAAAAATAGTCCTCACAAGAAAATTACAAACTCGGAAAAATTCCAACTTAAAAATATGCCAAAAATCCTATCTAACATCATAGCCATGTGACTGACATCACCCTGTACGACTTCCTGCATCATGCCTATAGTTTTCACATGTGGCGTGCTACTATACCACTCACACGTACGACCTTCTGTTTTATGACTCACATGTGTGGTTGTCCCTGTATTAACTTGCAACTATTGTACGTTTCACACGTGTGGTATGACATGCAATAAATGTTTCATATGGATCCCACATGTTTGACCTCTCTTCCTCTCTCTCATGACCTCACACATGCGGCTCCTCCTCCTTGGCTAAAAAATGAGAAAATGAAGACCATAAACCCTAGACCATATTTTCCAAAGTGAAGATCCTCCTTGTTGAAATTTGTCTCCTCAATATCCTTAGCAAGAGTGCTCACTTACTCATGGAAAATACATTATAACAATAAGATGTGTAGTTCCTCCTCACGTTGCCTCTCCTTTTATAAGAGTCTAAAAGTGAGTTTAAAATCCCCTAACTTACCTTAGAATCCCTCTACTAAACTCAACATTAAATTAGAATTATTTATTCTTTCAAGTGGGTGAAAATCCCCAACAACAACAATTCCAAGGCTCAACTCTATACAAAAGGGGTTTTCACAAAGTAAAAATGAAATGTGAGTGCCAACAAATATTCCCACATTCCCAACACTAAGGCCAATGTGAGAATACATCCCCGATGCTAAAAAACATCAACACTCCCTCTTAGCAAGGGATGTATTCTCCACCACTTCTAGCTTATCTCTGAAGTAGACAAACTTCCCCTTCACTAGGGGTTTGCTGAGAGTATCCTTCATCTCGAACTCTGAAGCCAAATCCCTCTTACAACTGGCAATGAGCTTCTTTGCACTCGTGAGGAACAAATCAACAACATACAACACCAATATAAGAGGATCCTCACCCACCTGTATGAGACATAGGTTGGGGTCTGTTGAATCACTCTTGGTGAATCCCATGCTTTGACAATACCCGTCGATCCTCGAGTACCATGCCCTGGGTGCCTACTTGAGTCTGTACAAAGCTTTCTTCAACCTGCAAACATGGGAATCCCTCCCATGTACCTCAAAGCTTTGAGGTTTCTCTATGTACACCTCCTCCTCAATCATACCATTGAGGAATGATGTTTTCACATCCATTTGATGTATCCTCCACCCCATAATTGAAGCAAGAGAAATAACAACCCTGATAAAAGTATACCTGACAGTTGGAGCAAAAGTCTCCTCATAGTTCACTTCCTCTTTATGGGAGAACCCTCTTTCCATGAACCTCGCCTTGTACTTCTCGACCCTATGATTTACAACATGCTTGATCTTATAGATCCACTTGGAAGTGACCACATCATTCTCCTTTGATCTCGGAATTATGTCCCACACATCATTATTCATGATGGATTGATACTCCTCCATCATGGCATCCTTCCAAACATGTTGCCTCCTCAAAAATGGAAGGCTCAGAATAAATGATGTTACTCATAAGCGCCACATAGATCGAAAACCTTCATAGAGACTTCTCTCCTTGAAAGTTCCCCTAGGTGCAGCATGCTTCTCCACATATATCAAAGTATCCTAAGGACATCTAGGCCTCGTTTCCTCGTCACTCGAAGGGTCCAATGGATCCACTAACTCCTCCTCATGGTCAGAAGGTTGAACCCCTATATTGGATGGACCTGTACTCTCCTCAACCTTCAGAGGCTCCTACTCCTCACCATTTATCTTTGATGTGGTCTCTTGGGGCCCCTTGAAAGCCAACTCCTCAAACCTGACATCCTGACTAACCTCAATCTATTATTGCCCTGTAAAGTAGATTTGATAGGGCTTCGAAGTCTTGATATATCCCACAAACATGCCCTTCCTCCCATAAGGTTCTAATTTCATCCTCTTCTCCTTAGGAACATGGATGTAAAATGGATAACCAAAGATCCTAAAATTCCCTATCTCTCATCTCACTCATGTGAATTCCTCCTTCCGAGTCTTGTCCTCCAAGATCCTATGAGGACTCCTGTTTTGAATATAGACTATTGTGTTAAATGCCTCTTCCCGTAGGAACATAGGTAGATCCTTGTCATGCAACATTTCCCTACCAGCCTCAACTATGGTTTGATTATTCCTCTTCGCAACCCCATTCTATTATGGGTTGAAAGGCATTGTCAGCTCCATCTTGATCTCTACCTCCTTGTATAAATATCTAAAGTCATTGGAGGTGCACTCACCCCCGTTATCTGACTTCAAGACCTTGATCTTATTCCCTATTTAATTATCCACTTGAACTATGAACTCCCTGAAACGACTGAAGACCTCATCCTTGGTATTCATGAAGAAGATCCACGTCCTCCTCGAATAATCATCAATGAAGGTAACATAGTACAAGTAACCACTCAAAGATTGAATCGACATCGGTCCACACACATCTGAATGTACTAGATCCAATATCCCCTTGGACCTACTACCACTACTCGAAAAAACAACCTTGGCATTCTTTCCAATTGCACAACCCCTGCATACACCCTAATGCTCTACTCCAAACTCTGGAAGACTTGTAACCATCCTCCTCAACACTAGAAAATCCTTTTAATGCAAGTGTCTAAATATTTTGTGCCAAAGCTCGCATAGACTATCATTTTCATGTACCAAGGCCTAGGTGTGTTGTCATGTCAACCTGTAAAGACTACCATCACAAACACCAATGACCCATGTTGAGTCAATGCTTGATCCTCTCAACCATGCAAGAACCTGTCCACTTGAGAATGTCATTACGTACCCTCTGTCCTCCATAAATAAGATAGAAAGTAGGTTCTTCTTCAACCTAACCACATACAACACATCACTCATCCTGAGAGGCTTCCTGGACTCCAGTTGAAGCGAAGTTGTCCCAACTCCCTTGAATGCATACTTGGCATTATCACCAAGCTCCACCTACAATCATGAGTCCTCTGCTAATAAACTGGTGAGTGACTCCCATGATCCTGTCATATGATGAGAAGATCCACTATCCACCAACCAAGTCCCACTACCATAAATTGTACTAGAAAGGGAAGAGACCAATAAGAACTCCCTCTAAATCATGTCTCCAACATCCACCTTTGTTGATGGTGCATGTTGCTTCCCTTTCAATTTATTCCATTTTGGACATTGTGAAGCATAGTGGCCTTGCTTATGACAAGAAAATAACTTAACCTTTCTAAGTTCCTTCTTCTTCCACTCCTCTAGAGATG
>ML780614.1:66260-89248 GCA_009831015.1 Picea engelmannii | reverse complement strand
GGAATATTTTTATGGCTAAAATGTGATGTGTGCTTTACTATGTAATTAAGTGTTAAAATGCTAAGTTTATATGTGCTCTCCTATGTGATTGAAGTTTTTTCACTGCTAAGTTATGGCAACGCTCTCTATGTAACCTGGTTTTATATCTCTCTCTTCTTTTTGAACTTTCTCCATCTGATGGTCGAAAGACCACCATTGGCGAAAGATTCTTTGACAGTGATGTCTTCATAGCAATGTTTTGTAACATCTCTTGACTAGAGAACACATTATATTCAATAATATAATTGAGAAATTTTCCCATTGGAAAAATAGTGTGTTAAAATGCAAATCTTTGTTGTTTTGGGATTGTTTGAGATTGTTATTCAAATTGAATAATTATTAAAGCATCTTGAGGTATTTTTTAATATTGATTTAGAAATACTTGCAAGTGATCATAGCAATGCAATCTTCTTAAAATGTGTACAAAGATGTATATTTTCAAGTATTTTTGTGTTTTTAATAAATTGTTTTTCATATTTCTAAGGATAGTTCTATGGGATGTGTTCGAGTCTTAGTTTTAAGACCTTGAAGTTCATTTGTAGAAAATACTTACATGGATAAATCTTTACATACATAATTATCTTTTTGATAAATATGCATTCTATGGATTTGAAAACTTTCCTAGAATAAAATTCTATTTAGAAAATGTATCAAAGATTTTATTTGTAAGAACATCATTTAAAATTGTATTTCATATACTTCTAAAACAATATCTTTAATGATAAAAGCAAATTCAAATTTTATTTTAAAGTAGATATTGTCATCTTTCAAGTGGATGTTTAGTATTTTCAAAGAAAAAAAATTGGTCTTGCATGTTGCTTATATCTTCCATTATAATTCAAATTCAAATTTTATTGTAAAAGAGACATCTTGTTATCTTTCAAGTGGGTGATTAAGTTCTTTCACAAAAATTAATGACTTTATATGTTATATTTTTTTGAATAACTATAAAACTAAATAAATTGTAAGTCATTTTATTTTAAAAATAAATTAAAAGCATAAAAAAACCACCATGATTATAGAGTACAAAGTCTAAGCATCTAATAAAATGATGTACATATTATGAAAAGGATACAAAGTGCTAGGCGCTAAAAATGCTTGCTTATAGGCTATCAAATATGAAGTTAGCGAGAGTATCATGCAACAACAAAAGTTCAAACATTGGATATGTATTCATGTTCAAGGTGTTTCTGCACTTTTGAAATAGCTAGAGTAGAAACTAGTTGACATTGAAATAACTGGAGTAGAAACTAGTTGACATTTAGTGTAGGTTGAGTAGGCCAATCGAATTGTTTTCAAAGCTTTTTAATAAGTTGACAATTATGATGTCTTTGGTAATTAGATTGATGGGATAGAGTAGATTTAGTCGTATTGGCAGAAGCTCCATGCTCATCGTACATGGATCACCTTCTTAGTAATTCAAATGATCTAGATGCTTTGTTTGAACTTGCACATTTTAAAAACATGGAGTGCCTCCCCAATTATTTAAATGATGTAGATGGTCCATTTGTACTTGTACATTCTATGATTGTGTTGAGATTTCCAAGTTCAAATTAGAACAAATTTGTGCAACATCAAATTAGTTTAACCTTCTTTCATGACAAACACCCTCAAATAGATATTCCCTTCTTTGCTTTTAAGAGGCAAAATTTCAACATTTTTTTTGTTAAGTAAGAAGTTTTTCTATTTAAATATCAACAAAATTTACATGAGAGTTATCATGGCTCTCAAGCTGCCCATCATCAATTCTAGTTCATTTGATGCATACACAATCACCTCCTCTGTCATCCTCTACACATCATTTTTAGTTAAGCAAGGAGCCAAACATGGAGGAAACGGGTTGGACAAGAATTCATAAGAAGAGGTGATGGGGGGTGTACAAGTTGAAGAAACATCCCCCACAATACCCACATACACTCACATATCGCAAATAGTTGCATCGTCTTGGCCTTGATTGCCAGGTGTCACCTGATTCAGGCGAGAATAACAAAATTTCAACATGAAGCTATGAACTCCTCAAAATTCAATGGTCGAAAGAAGTTTGTCTTCTAGTGTTGTTGTGTTTTAGGAACTATAAGGGGAGGATTTCACTACAAATTAAGTAAATCCAATCTCACTAAGCAAAGGCACACAACTAGAAAGCATGCTTGAGATTCCCATGCTTTCCATAGCGGAGGAACTTGGTTGAGAAATTTCAAGGTATTCTTGGTAGTGGTTAGGAGTTTTATCTCCCATCATAAGGGACTAGACATTCTTTGGCTCAATAAAAGGCTTTCATAAACTATTTGAAATAATGAGGACACATGCTTAGGCCTGAAGAGCCATGTGATGTTCCATCAGAGCATTCCATACAAAAATCCTCTAGCAAATTGTTGTTAGGCTAAATTCTACCTATAACAACGATATAATTTCAATTCATATGCACATATACATAGTAACAAAAATAACATGTATCAACAATATAATTTCAATTCATATGCATATATACATAGTAACAAAAATAACATGTATATTTCAAATTCATTCATTAACATATACAAATACAAATCATTCCCTAGATAGGCAAACAAGAAATACAAATCATTTCTCAGATAGGCAAAGAAGAAGGCTTATATGTAATAATTTCAAATTCATATGCACATATAAATAGTAACAAAAAAAACATGTATTCATTCATTAATATATGCAAATACAAATAATTTCTTAGATAGGCAAATAATAACACTATAAATGAAGGCAAGTACACGAACTACTAAGGATTGATTCACGACCCAACCATAAGAATCAACTATGGATTCGAGCCCTGGGCTAAACCATGATACTACCAAGGTGAATGAAGCTTTTATTGGGATTTAATTTCATGTAGCCTAACCCATATATGTTGTGGCATAGCTAATATGTGCACCACTAACCATTATAGGCCTTCATTCAATGATAATCCCACCATAGCACTATCTTCTCTCTTCCTTTTTTTATTCCATATCCCTTCAAGGATCTTCCCTTCTCTTGCATGAAGAAATAGTTTAAGGTTGTTTTTTAACCTCAAATGACCTAGAGGAGAAACATTTGGCCAAAAGAATGTACCCAAAATAGTGTAAGGATAGCACTAACATAACATTTCTCAAATATGCAAACATGAAACTCATTTGTAAATGAAGGCAAGTCCACATTCTACTAAGGATTGATTCACTACCCAACCATAAAAATCAACTATGGATTCCACCCCCAAGCTAAACCATAATATCATGAGGGTCAATGAAGCTTCTATTGAGCTTTAATTTCACTCCATAATTGTTTGCAAGTCTCTTTTGAATAAATTATTTATTGGAAACCAATTGGACTTTAATTAAGGCTTGTTATTGAAAAACACCATATTGGACTATTAAATATGATGATTGAACATAAACCTCAATCTTAGTAAGTGAATATCTATCTATGGAGCCAAGGTTTGATGGATTTCCATGCTTTCTAGATGCTTTGAGCTACATAGGTAAGAATAATTCCAAGATCCCTCCAATTCTCGAGTAGATAGCAAATATTTGAATTTAGTTGGTGAAAGCTTGTTTCTTCTTCAGCATTGGCCCAAAGCAAGTTCTTGATAAGCTTCCCTAGGTTTCAATAAACACACTTTGCAATGCAAATTGGCATGAAGAGAAATAAACATTATAACCTTAGTTCAAATTTGGAATGTGGCAATGAAAGACAATGACCTTGCGTTGCACTACTCTTTCTTGACTTTAATTCTTTAGAGGGCCGTGTGCCCCAACTTGGGGAAAACTTGAAAGGTGAATGAGATCCAAGGAAACTTGAAAATTTGCCCTAGTGGAATTTAGGACCATCTTTTCTTTACAAATTGCTTTATCTTTAGGGAAAACACTACATTTTTTCCTTACTTATGTTATCCCTAGGGGCCTAACAAAAAATGTGAATATGGTTAATATATTATTTGAAGATCATTATTTTTCCAAGGAAATCCTCATGGAGAAATCAAAGGGATGCTTACCCACATTCATGGATAACATCTTGAGTAACCCATTGACATAGACTAGTGTGCCTAACACGAAGATTCAAACTCGACACTTGTTGGCACAAAACTAGCTAAATGCCCAACAATATTGGTGCCAATCGCTTGGGATAACCCCTTGGGTTACTATTTGAAGACCAATTGTCCTCTCTTAGCATAGTAAGAAAGGAATCATTGTCAAAGTGTCCATTGGACAATCACATATTCCCAAGGCTAAGGAGAGGCATACCTTTGATGTGGGCTTGAACCAATGTATGATGGATAAGATAACCAAGGGTTTGAGTTTAGTCACATACAAGGTAAGGGCAAGGGGAGAAATTTTCTTGATTGTTTGAACAAGCCAAATGATTTTTATTTAACTTGGTGTTGTTGTAGGCAAAGTATCCTTCTCAACGGCACAAGTTCTCCTCGATTTAAAGTTTCAATTAGATTTCACATCATTTGGAAATATGAAGCCCATTCAAAATATGGCTTAGCAATGGTAATTCTTGAAATGTGAAATGAAAGGTGGAATGCAAAGTACATAATGTTTTTAATATGTATGTAGAATGCAGTGCTATATATATATATTGTAATTACTTCTAGAACATAAAACTATTCAAGAACAAAGTAGAAACATATACATATATATATCAACATAAAAGAAATGCAAATTTGTTTTTTATCAAATTACTGCGCACAACTTCACATTCACCATCTCCCAGTAAACATTTCAGGAAAACACATCAAGAATATAACTTACATATAGAAAATTCTATAACAAGAATGATATAGCCTTATAGTAGTTCCAGTAACAAAACAAGCACTAGAGCTCAACACACATTATTAGAAACCAACCTCCTCAAAATTGGACTCGAGGGATTTTTCTCATTAAAATTCATAAAAGAGTTTACAAAGTCTTCTTCACAAAATCCACCTTCTCAACTAGTTGATTCTCTTTAATATTTTTTAATTCATAAGTGTCTTGTGAACTCTTGTTTTTTTTGGCAATTAAAACTCAACTTCTTTTCTTTCTTTTATTGCTTTTTTGTTTTTTCAAAGAATATTCTACACCTAGGATTTGTCTTTAGATGAAGCCATAATTTGCCATGTTCTTTCATCCAATAAGCCAACCACACCTCACGCTAAAAAGAAAATCCCATGAGACACTTGAAAATTAATTGCCCAAAGGCCACTTAAGATATTTGATTATTTGGGCATGGGTCTCACACCCCTCTTGAGTGTACTAAAATATGAATTAATCAAATTTATTTCTTTGGAAAGGTTTGTGATGAATTCTTTTAAGGTATCGTTTTGAAATTGTGAAAAATAAAGTCAATATATTGTAATTATTGGAGGGAGGGGGGCGGGTAGATGTGGGGTATATGGGGGTTTATATGCATTGGTGGGTATATAGATTTTATTTTTATTTTTATTAAATTGGACATGGAAGAAAGTTGATGTAGAAGTTTCAAAAGGGCCAAGCGAAGTAGAAATAAAATTTCAAAATATAAATGATTATCAAAGCAATAAATTCCATTTTTCATATTGGGCTATCACAGTGAAGTAATGTCTACCTGGTTGCCTTAAACAATTGGTAGTGGATGCATAAGGGTTGGGTTGACAAGGCATGTTTCTTTTGGTCTTTTTTGAAAGTGAAGAAACCTTGAAAAGCCTAATGTTGAAATCACTTTTACCACTTTGATCTTTGGTAAAAGAACAATGAAAATAAAGTTACCATAGTTCTTTAATAAGTGTGTGTCGTAAACCTTTGACATTACTATCAATGTGCTTTTTACATTTTGTGAATTCTGACTCTATGTGGCGTGTCACATCCTTAGAAACTTTCCAAAGGTGTGTTGGGTTCCTTTTTGCATCATCACAATGCCCCAACATTGCATTTGTCACAAAAAAATGTTAACATTATAGCCTTTTGAAACCTTAGGTTTTGCAATGTGTTGCATCTTAGAAATTTTAAATCTTGCGATAACAAGTTTATCCTTTTCTTTTTGTTAAGTGTCACATTGCAAAAAGATTTTGAAGGTGAGTGTGATATTTTTCCTTTGTCATAGTCTCACAATTTTTATGGGGAAGGAGCTTTTGAATTTGAGCGATGGTCTTTTCTTGTTGTGGTTTCACGTGTTTTATAGTTTTGCAAGAATGTGACATTCTGTGCCTTGTTGAGTTTTGTTTTTAGTTATCGTAACTCTTGAAATTTTGTATCCTTGCAATACACCACTCGAATGCAACATCCTTTTCACCACTAGGTTTAAAACTTCAACTTTTTAAATACGTCACATCCTTATAACTTTTGCAATGTTGTGGTGTATCACAACTTTGAAACTTTGCAAAATTGAGCTTGTTGCAATATCTCATAAGGAAACTTTGATGCGAAGTGAAACACAATAAGGCTTGCCAAAGGATGAAAGATAAAGAGATAATGAGGCAATCCAAAATTTGAGAGACCCATTCGAAAGTCATTGAAATCCTAAACTAGAATGGGGACCTCATTCAAAGCAAGAACATAGAAAATTTTCCCTGGTGGAATATAGGACCATATTTTCTTTGCTAGTCATTCACATATTGCTTCATCTTTGGGGAAAACACTACATATTTTCCTTACTTATGTTAACCCCAGAGGCATCTAATCCAAGATATTATTTGAAGAGCATTGTTTCCCAAGGAAATCCTCATGGAGAAATCAAAGGGATGCTTATGCACATTCATGGATGGCATCCTGAGTAAACCCATTGACATAGATTAGTGTCCCTAACACACGGATATTCATAATGGACACTTGTTGGCACAAAACTAGCCAAATGCACAACAATATTGGTGTTGATCGCTTAGTCTAGCCCCTTGGGTTATTATATGAAAAGCATTTGTGCTCTCTTAACATTGTAAGAAAGGAATCATTATCAAAGTGTCCATTGAAAAATTACATATTCTCGGGGTTGAGGAGAGAGATACCTTTGATGCGGACTTGAACCAATGTATGATGGATAAGAAAACTAAGGGTTTGAGTTGTAATCACATACATGGTAAGGGAAAGGGGAGGCCTTTTCTTGGTTGATTTGAACTAGCCATTTTTTTTTTGTTTAACTTGGTGTTGTCGTAGGCAAAATATCTTGCTCACAATCATAATTTCTCCTCGATGTAAAGCCTTAATTAGATTTCGTAGCGTTTGGAGAAGCGATCCGATTTGGATTATGGCCTAGCAGTGGTTACTCTTGAAATGTGAAATGAAAGGTGGAATGCAAAGTACATGATGCTTTTAATCTATAAGTAGAATGCAGTGTTATTCTTCCTATCCTAGCTAGGAGTGTATCTTAACTAATGAATACAAGGTTAAATATATATTTATGTAATTACTTCTAGAACATGAAAATATTTAAGAACAAAGTAGATACATATACATATATATGAACAAAGAAGTGCAAAAAAGTTTGTTATCAAATTATTGTGCACAACTTCACATTCACCATCTCAAAGCAAACATTTTAGGAAAGCACATCAAGATTGTAACTTCCATATAGAAAAGTCTATAACAAGCAATATATAGCCTTATAGTTGTTCTAGTAACAAAAAAAGCAGTAGAGGTAGTTCTCAACGCACATTATTAGAAACCAACCTCCTCCTCAAAATTGACCCTAGGGGCTTCTTCTCATTAAAATTCATAAAAGAGTTTACAATGTCTCCTTCGCCAAAAGCCCCATTCTCAACTAGTTGTTGTTTTTTTTTTTAATTCACAATTGCCTTTTGAACTCTTGGGATTTTTTCTTGGCAATTTCGACTCTTCAATTTCTTTTCTTTCCTTTGTTGTTTTGTTTTTTCAAAGAATATTCTACTCCAAGGATTTGTCTTTAGTTGAAGCCATAATTGACCATGCCCCTTCTTCCAATAAGTTGACAATACCTGACGCTAAAAAGAATATCCTATTATACACTTGAAAATTATTTGCTCAAAGGAAATTTCTTAAGATATTAATTATTTGGGCATGGATCCCACACCCCTCTTGTGTGTACTAAAATATGAATTAATCAAATTTATTTATTTTGAAGGATTTGCAATGTATTCTTTTAAGCTCTTGTTACACATCGTTCTTATGGCATCCTATGATAGATGACCCTAGGGTTCCAAAAGAAGTTTCAAGATTGAAGGTCCATGTGTCCATAGGCTCCGATCTTCCATCTTCCTCATATATTTTCTTCTCTACTTCCTCTTGCTCTCTCTTCTTGTGAGTTTCTTCTTCCTATGCTAATATTAAGTCTTCATTTCTTTTCTTTTCTTATACCTTTTGTTGTTTCCTCAAGGTTTCTACTTTCCTTTTCTTTCTTTATCTTGGCCTCATTGGTTGCTGCAAATTCCTTCTCCTTAGCCTCTCTCTTGCTCTTTTCTTTCTTATTATCCTTATATTCTCCGACATTGTTGCCAATTCTAAGTGCCACCTCATCTAGTGATGCGGCTTTTATTTAGATATATTTTTGTTGCTAGACTTCATTTTGATATGGCCACATCTACTTGCAAGTGAGACAATGATAACCAACTACATTCAGAGGGTCATGTCTTCGAAATATTTATTCGCCAAAGTGAAAAGCAAAGGATTTGACTTCTATGGTTTCTTCTTTTACTTCGGTTACGTCCTTAATTCCAAATGCTCCTATGTGGAAAGGAAAGGGAGACCATAATGCCTTATTGTCTTGAGAAAGGGTTGCTCCAACTCCATTAAAAAAGGTTTGGTAAGCTACCTCTTGGAGAGTAAGCTTATCCAAGATAAACTTGGGTAATAGATGTGGCCTGTTGGTAGCTCTGTATATTCTTATGTATGTCCCATTTTCTTTTATATTTTAGTCTCCAATCTTACTGATTTCCTACATTGCTTTCTCAGTCATGCATTGGGAAGGTTCACAAAAAATTAGTTTGTACATCAGTTATACAAAAGTTTTCACAAATTTTTGTGTAATGAATTATTAACTTATATTCTTAGAGAATTCGATAGTAAAATTGAATGGGTTCCTCTCTAGGCTTCCATTGCCATTCCATCTCCAGAAATGGAAATTTGTTCATGACACATGCCACATCCAACAGATAAGTTGACATGTTAAATGCTAGTGGGATACTGGTGGTTGTGTGCTTAACTCTGGAGACAACTTTATTCATTGACGCTGACATTATGGAAGCCTAAATAAAAATTGCCTTGATTTTGGTGACTTGATAAATTACTGGCACCAATGGCTCCTTCAATTATATTGTGTCTTCTTCGCTATAAAATATGGTTATCAATGTCACATCGATCTTGTAAGGAGTCCTCACATGCTTCATAGGGTAGGTGCTTGACCTCTTGGCTTGGAATGCCCTCTGATTAATCCACCACCATTTGAGATAGGTTGCGATAACTAAGGGTGAATTTCAAAGTCCATTTCTCTGTAAGATCTACAAGAGGTTGAGGAAATTTGTAACATATATCTAAGGATGAGGGTTGAAAATAAGTAATGGCTTTCCCTCTAGTGTCCTTGATCAACATGTTTTCAATGTCATCCTAATTGATTAACCATGATATGAACTTAGTGCAAGGAAACACTATAGGTTTGGTTGCAACTTTGTGTAGGCTTGATTTCTCAATCATCTGCCATACACCAACATTAGGATTCACTTCTCCAAGTGGGAGAGGCAAATTCGGGTAATTTTTTATCCGAACATTTGGTACAATTCTCTCTACTTATAGCTAGTACCTACATCCAAGTTTCATAGGGTGTCTCCATATAATGATCTTGGGGCACCCACATCTCCTTCGAGTTCTATTGACTCTTATTTGTCTGGGCTTACTTCATTGACTGATTCCTTCTATTTTATTTGTTTTTTAGAATCCATTTCAGATCTTATAACTCATTCATTTCAACAATATACCACATTAGCAAGGTTAGAAGCAAAATTAAAGTACAATTCCAAGTGTGGTTAAATACCTTCTCTTAAAAGAAAGAAAGAGAATGTGGATTTTCAATGAATTAGGTTACAGGGCCCATATCTTTTGGTGTTACATAATTCAACAAGCTTCTTTCCAGTGGGATTGATGGTTGGGCCATGAGGAAAACATTTTGGTGATTCTATGATAAGGACGCCTAAAAAATGCTCTTTCCCCCAGTCATTGTGGGGGAAATTTCACTTCCCATTTATTTGTTGAATTCACGAACTCAAAAATTTCTATACTTGGGCATAATAATTAAGGGCTTATGGATTAAACCTCCCATGTGCCTATGCAGTTGATTGAACACAATTATTAATCATGCGAAGCTTTGTATTGGAGTGAAATAAAATCTGGAACATCCAAACCAATATAATTTGACTAATTAGCAATTTTCTAAGTTTATCAATCCTAGAGATGGAATTGTTAACTGCCTTGGAAAGTTTAAGCACCGCCCTTTTCCATGTTGTGGGTAAATGGAAAGGTTTCATTATTAGCATGAGCCTTCATCCATTTTCATGGTGTGAAGAATAATATGCACTTGATAAATCGGTTATATGTGGCCCTACATTGTCTAATCTTGCAAAGGAAGCATTCTTGAGTTTAGGGCTTCAATGGAGAGGTAGGGTTTGACCATCGAGCTTCACCTTGTTGACCAATATATTATCACATTCATTCATAAATGAGGTTTTAAAATTGTGAAAAATAGAGTTAATATATGTAAGTATTGGGCAATAGGGGGATGTGGGGTATAGGGGGGTTTATAGGTATTGGGGGTATAAAAGGGGTATATGGTAAAAATAGGGGATATTTAGTAAAAATAGGGTTTTTTTTTTTAAATTGGAAAGATGTATTGGGAGGGGGGTTCAACAAAAGGATTTTGGGAGGTATTTATCAATATCTAGTGAAATTAGAGGTATTCTTTAATATCCCACAAATGCACGTGTTATACAACAAGTTCACTAAGTGGAGACCCTATGGGTTTGATAGTGCAAATGAAAATCGCTTAAGAGATTATATTCTCTTGTTTGAGCTACATGCAAGAAAGTTGATGCAGAAGTTTCAAAAGGGCCAGACAAAGTAGAAATAAAATTTTGAAATATAAGTGGTTATCAAAGCCACATCAAAGCAAGAAAGAAAGAAATTCCATCGTTCATATTGGGCTATCATGGTAAAGTAACGTCTACTTGGTTGCAGTAAACAACTATAGTGGATGAATAGTGGTTGGGTTGACAAGACATTTTTATTTTGGTTGTTTCTAAAAGTGAAGAAACCTTGGGTGAACACCCTCGTGTTGAAATCACTTTTACGACTCTAATCCTTAGTAAAAGAAGAGTGAAAATAAAGTTACCATAGTGCTATTTTTATAAGCATGTGTCGTAAGCCTTTGATATTTCTATCGGTGTGCTTTTTGCATTTTTTGAATTATGGCTCTATATGGTGTGTTGCATCCTTGGAAACTTTCCGAAGGTGCGATGGGTCCCTTTTTACATCATCACAATGCCCCAACTTTGTACTTATCACAAAAGCATGTTAACGTCGTAGCCTTTCAAAACTTTAGGTTTCACAATGTGTCGCATCCTAGAAATTCTAAATCCCGCGATAACAAGTTTCTCCTTTTCTTTGTGTTAAATGTGTCGCATTACAAAAAACTTTTGAAGGTGAGTGACATTTTTCCCTTGTCATAGTCTCACAAATTTTACAATTTTGTGGGGAAGGAACTTTTGAATTTGAGCGATGGTCTTTTCTTGTTATGGTTTCACGTGTTTTATAGTTTTGTGAGCATGTGATATTTTGTGCCGTATTGATTTTTTTTTTCTTTATCGCAACTCTTGAAATTTTGTATCCTTGCAATTCACCACTCGAATGCAAGTTCATTTTCACCACCAGGTTTAGAACTTCTGCAATATGTCTCATCCTTACAACTCTTGCGATGTTGTGGTCAATTCCCACTAGCTCAATCGATTGAGGTGTGGGTTTTGTTTGCTAGGTGACTTGAGTTCAATACCCTTACAATATGTTTAGTCGGGAGGAGAAACCATAAAATACAACCATGTTAAGGGCTGGTGTGGCCCATGCTGGGTGTGATCACTTGGTGATTTTGAAGGCTTAGATGACCTTGGGTTGTGGTTTCTTAGCCAATGATTGAAATGTTGGCCCCACAAGTGACAAACATTTCTAAAAAAGAAAAAAAAAAAACTTTTGTGATGTTGTGGTGTATTGCAACTTTGACACTTTTTAAAATTGATCATGTTGCAATATCTCATAAGGAAACTTTGAGGCAAAGTGAAACACAATAAGGCTTGCCAAATAATGAATGATAGTGAAATAATGAGATAATCCAAAATTTAAGAGACCCATTCAAAATTCATTGAAATCAGGAACTAGGATGGGGACCTCATTCAAAGAAAGAGCACCAAAATTGATTCAAGTTAGGATATGAAAAATCTTGGATTCTTTTGAACTCAGAGAAAAAAAATAAAGGAGGGGCCCCAACGTTTTGCCCCAATTACATGACAAAGGAGAAAAGGAAGGGGAATTTTGTTGCTTGCTCAACAATTGGAGACATACTAAGTGAAACCAAGGATCTCTACAAATTATGATCTGGATTGGATCATTATATTATTTTTCATCTATTTCAATTCTTTTAGGGTGGAAAAAATTGGAGGAATCAACTTGCAGGGTCATTTTAGTGGAAAGTCCCAATTTGTAAAATTGGGGTCTGAAACCTTCCAGAGCCATTTTGAGGCATTAAATGACATTTTTTGGAGTTTTTGTGTCTAGAACTTATTCCCACCCCCCCTTGACTACATTCTACACTCTGATACATTTCCAGCAGTGTAGACTATGCATTAATGAGAGTTTGTATGCAAAAGTTATGCCTCTCGCAAATTGACCTATCGTGTTGACTACTATGGTACGAGAGGATGCCGCATTAACCCACATTACTCATGCATACGGGGCTAGCCACATGAGATATTTCAAGAAGAATATAAAAGGTTCAAAACCCTACCACAATTGAGGGTTGAGGAAGTCAAAAACCTATCCCTAGATGGATATCGGGATATGTTAAATACCAGGCCACTAGGAGGAGTAGGTTTCCATTCTCTGTTATTGTATTTTGTTCCATAACAGAGTGGAAAAAACAACTGGGAGTGGGAAATTAGACAACATAACAAAGGGGGTTAATATTCTGTAGCAACCTAATAGTCCACAGGTCTCAGGTAACTCCATAGAGAGTGTCTTCTCCTTTGTACTTGCATTATTTCAATACCAGAAAAAAGAGAGTAGAGCAGCCTCACCTTCTAGCAAGGTTTTCTCCCATAAGGGTTTCCCAGAGAAAATATTTATGTTATCTTGTGGATGGTGTGTGATTGTACTTTACTATTATGTATTTTCCACATTTTATCTATTTCATGCATAAGCAAAAAATCAGTAACTAAATATTCTGGAATCTAAAGGAATTTAACCTTCATAATGTAGATTTCAGTTTTATTTATTAGATCTGTTGTGACGAATTGTTCCAGTGGAATATCCACAACAATTTACAAATTAAATTAGCTACAAGATAACACAAATTCTAAGAATATGATAATTACCTTGCATGAAGGATCTTAGCTTCAACCCCCAAGAGTTCATAATAGACTTGTCCTTTGAACCAATTGTATGAAGACCCAACTTCAAAATTGAGTAACTTACTATGAAGAACCACAAGGCCCAATAGATGGATTTTATTTCTTGACTATGTACCACAATTGCTACATATTTGGGGTATTTGAATATTTACTTTGGTTGTTTTGTTCATATTCTCTTGGTGTCACTCCACTATTAGCAACCATCCATAGCCCTCATGGAGTCACCCTTATATCGCATGCCTTGCTCTGTTCCAAACAAATTATCGTAGCCCTACCAAAGATACCTCCATATGCCACATGATCTAAAACTCATTTCCCAAGCCTTTACCTTTTAATTTTATTTTGAGAGAGAAGTAGATGGGGGTATCAGTAACCCCTGAGTGATAATAAGCATCTCCCTTATACAAATAACTCTAAGCACTCTGTTAACTTCTTAGTAAAACATTTATTACCATTATGTGAGTGGGTGAATCCTTGAAGATAACTAGCAAGATACTGAATACTTGAGCTTTGAATTGTTCATGGATATCTATTATCCGAGTTGTGTTCCGCCATTGAGCTAGTAGTTCAAATACCTGGCTTAAGGTTTTTGATCAAATAGTTTTGTGAACCAATGCTTTATCTGTTCAACTCATAGGAGAGTTCCATGGACCTGAACAATTGTGCTTAGAGATTCATAAGAAGTCATGACACTTTCAATGCAAATTCAATTCAGTCTCAAGGAGGAAATATAATGGAAAAAATTTTCTGAGCAAACCAAAATAAGTGAAGAAAAAGATCAAGAATTCAAAATGATAAAGCAAAACGAAACTAAAAATAATCTATTTGAAACAAGGGAAAGTAGATGAAGAGTTGAATGGATATTTCAAAAAATAAAAATAAAACAAAACTACTTATATGCAAGTTAACTTCTCGAGAGGTAGCTAACTAAAGTACATTTTCATAATGTGGCCATTGACAAGAAGGTCTACTTCCCCTTCCATATTTTGCAGTTTCTACGTGCCAATCTTTTCAACCACTTGGAAAGGACCAAGCCATATCTAATATTGGAATTTAGTGTGCTTTCCCTTTTCTTCATGTGGCTTATCCCATTATCCCATTTTAAAATAGGATCTCCCACCTAAAAATATTTATTCCATGTAGGTCATTTATCAAATCATCTCTTGACTATTTGTTGGGAATAACAAAAAAATTATTTGCATTCTCCCTTTCTTTTTCCAACTTCAACAGGGTATCAACCCACTTCTGAATGACTAGGTAGATCTGCCCACGTGAGGCTTGGGATAATTGGAGGGATGGAAAGAATATCTTTGGGGAAATAATGGCTTCCTTTCCATAAACCAAGACATAGGGATATGTCCCTAGGGATGATTTAGGAGTTACTTTGTTAACCCACAGGGCATTCGGTAAAGCATTGTGCCAACTTATCTAATGGTCAACTACAATTTTCTTTAGAATGTGGATTATTTGAATCAATTACACCATTACCTTAAGGGTAATAGTTTGATAAATAAAATTGATTAAATTAAATTAAATTCAAAGAAGAAAAGTAAGTTCCATTATTGAAAATAAGCATTGATGGAAAGCCAAACCTCGTGATTAGATGGTGCTCTAGGAATTAAATTATCACTTCATTATTTAATATAGTAAATGGTACAACTTCAACCTATCATGTAAAATAATCGGTGGTAGTCAAGATGTACTTGTATTGCTTGAAGTAGTTCATGTTGATTTCTCCAATGATATCCAAATCCCACTGGTATAAAGGTTCTTCAATTGTTACAGATTATAGTGAGACAAGAAGTTTCTTTTCCCATCCAACACACTTTTGACATATCTTACACTTCTATACATGCAAGTGTGCATCTATGAACATTGTCGATGAAATTTCCTCCAACTAGTCCATTGTGTAGTTCTGTGAGAACTTTATCGACATCATGTTTCTTAAGAAAGATAAGAAATACAACATCATAATTTTCTCATAATAGGATGCCATTAATCAGTTGGCACTTAAACGAATTGAGCATCAATGCTTTCTTCTTTTTTGAATTGAGATAAATGGGAGCAGTGCTTTGCTCCAAATATTTCTTCAACTCATTATATCAAGAGTCAGTGTCTGCAGAAACATATATAATTTCTTAAGCATAGATATATATCTAATTTTCTCAGCCTTTTTTTATGATGAATTAACTAGATCTAGCGATTCTTCTTCCCGCTTGCATAGACCTTGTCCTTTGATTTTAGTGGTAATATTAAACTCTAGATCATATTCCTAGATAGTTGTCATCTAGTTTCCCATTTCGTTCCCCAAGTTCTTTTTGCACGAAAAATAATGTCACAAATGTGTGGGGTATTATTATCTTTGTGTGGTTCTTTAAAATGCAAGGTTTGAACTATTTGACGACTTTATAAACAAGGAATTCCTACTTATCGATCGTTGGGTAGTTCAGCTCAACCCCGTGTAGACCAATGCTCATGAATGAAATTGAACATTCATCCCCTTGTACACCTTTTTGTGTTAGCATTGTTACAAGAGAATGATCAAATGCAGATGTATATAGTGATAAATGTTTACTAAACTCTGGGTTATGTAATGTTGAGGCAACAACTATGGTATCGACTTTTTTGAAAACCTCATTCTCAAGAGAGGTCCATTTAAACTAGGTGTCTTTATTAATCATATTTTGCACAGGTTTGACTATTGGAAATATTGTTGTCATTGATTTACAATACAGGGGGAGCCTATAGTTGTCCAAGATAAATATTACAAACCTATAGATGTCCAATAAAAATATTGCAAGATGGAGATGGTTGAAAGCACTACTTTTGGATTTTTTATGATCAATTTATATGCCCTGTCTTTGAAGGAATTCTTACCCTACATACCTAGCTCAAATGGAAGAAAAATTTATATGGTTGGAAATCTTATTCTAATACCTTTCCAACGATATACAACATTCCCTCTAACTCCTTATGAATGAGGAGATATGATTTTTTCCGTCCAACACAAGCCAAAAAATTGAGGTCGACTCAATCAATCTTTACAGGTCGGCCCTAAAAGTGGAGACATAATTATTATAAATACATGATATATGTGCACATTTATAGAGAAACCAAACAAGATATCAAGTTTGAGGTGCACAAAATTGATCTAAGGTGTGCTAAAGGAGTTGGGGCATCTTTGGGGGATCTAAAGGTGTGCAAGAAAAGTCTAAGGGATTTTCTTGAGATCTTTCTTGTTCTCAATGTGCGCTATGAAGGACTGAAACTCTATGATGTTGTTGCGTCCACTGTTTTGAGGTTGTGATTTTTCCTTTAGTGGATATTGTCGTCGATATTGTTTTCAATGGATGTTGTCTTTCCTAGATGTTTCCTTCAGTGGATGTTGTCGTCAGTAGATGTTGTCGCTAATGGATGTTGTCGTTAGTGGATGTTTCCGTCAGTGATTACATTATGGGAATGATGCGATGAGGCTCACTAGGGAATGAATGCTACATGTGACTAAGGTTTGAAGGATATTCTGTGGAATGAAGCATTCAAGTTGGTGCTTGCAAATATTGTTACAATAGTTTGGTGCCTACAAGTATTGCTTAGTTGGTGCTCATTTGAGGAGATTGGTGTCTCCAATAGGTTGGTGCCTACATCTTGTTGAGTTGGTGCTCAACTAAGGATATTGGTGTCTTTAGTAGGTTGGTGCCTACAATATTTGTAACAATAGGTTGGTGCCTACAAACATTTATAAAGACAAGTTTTTTTTGTTTTCTCCCGTAAGGGTTTCCATGTTAAATTATGTGCATTGTGATTTTAGTTTATATATGATCATTGTTTCTCAACTAATGAATGATTGATGAATGGTTAAATAAAGTAAGAAGTATCTCGATGACCTTTCGAGGTTATGTAGTGGATGATGAGGTGGAAGGGGTTTAGACTTCATAGGTCGATGTGTTTCATGACATACAAGGGCTCATATTATCTCATTTATGGGTTCCTTTGTAAAGGGTGTGTAGCACCTTCGTTCACGATGAAATTTTTCCAAGTCCATCTTCTTGTCATTATTTATTTCTCATGTTTTAAGGAATGAGTTGAAGGCCATTGTCCTAGCTTGGTGTCCAGATAACAACAATGTCATTCACAAATACCTATTGGAAATGAGAAGGTTGGCTCGTGATGAGGGCCCCTTTCTCTCAGTTGTGTAACTGAGAGCCACTACCCTGGCTTGGTGACCAGATGATGATAATTTCATACCACTAAATATCCATGATCATGATAGTCTGACTCATGATGAGACCTCCCATCCTCCAACTAAGCCCTTAAGCATTCACTATCATTTATTCTTGTGTGGGTCCCCCATTTTTTTTTTTTTAAGTAAAAAGGGAAGATCCTATTGTATTAGCTGTGTTGTCTTACAAAAAACCTTTGAAAGGTCACCTGTCCCGCCAAAAAATGGAAACGAAGACAACTGTCTTCCTATGATGTATGTTTCAAAATATTGCCTGCCATATGTCCTGCCCACAGGAAACCAGGAGATATGGCGGCCATTAGTCTGAGCATGTCTCTTTAACTTACTCCTAACATCATATTGATCTAGAGCACTGGTTTGAAGAAAAACAATTCCTCTAACTAGAATCATTAACAATGTGATTACCCGGTGGGTTTAGCATCCCCGCCATTTGTTCCAGCTTTGGCTTGTAGCATGAAGGGTTGTGCACACGTTGGGCATTGTCGTCCTGGTGACGTGTTGGAGTATGCAGTGAACAACATGTCTAGGCGTTGATGAATTTGGAGGCCACAGTGGCTTTGGTCTTCCACCAGGCTTTGTGTTTCAAAAACCAGCTCCAAGTGATTCGGGTGGAGGAATGGCGCAGGGTCCTTGCCATCCTCCCTTTCCCAATGATCCTTCATCTTGATTGCCTTGTACGTGTCCTTCTATCCGCTTTGAGCTTCTTGGTGAGCCGCTTTCGTGGAGAATTCACCTTCTACTGAAGTCGCTGTCACATCCACTTCACCTGGGAGTTCTTCCTCGACATAGCAACTGGGGAATTCCATTGCCTGACCATCATTCTTGTCACTGTGTTGTGTCCCTGTGGCTCGTTGAGTAGCTTCACCAGGAAGGTTGGTGGGCGGATCCCAATTGTCAGGAACGGTGAAGAGAAGGTGCTCTAGAGGATTTTGGAGTGGTTCTTCCAGGTAAACCTCCTCCACATAGGCCATGGGAGGCGTCCGGGCTCTTCTGTGTTTTTGGGCTCTCTGCGTCCTGGTTATGGACAATGCCCTCTCGAAGTTCTACTGCCTCTTATGAAGAGCAGCGAAAGAATACCAGGCTGCACCTCTGCGAGGTTGACCTCTTTCCCTTAGCACGAGGAAGAGTAGATCTATGACCAGAATATCAATCCGGTGGCCAAAGTGCAGCTGCGCTAAAAAAACTCAGACTTCAGCTTACCAGATTCAAAATGCATTGTCTCCCATCTCGGATCACTAATAAACTTGGGGTTGATTGTGAAATGCTTGGCCATAATGGCCAATCGCCTAGTGCTCTGTGCTCCTGTCCTCCTCGCTTGCACGAGAAGCATCTTCCCATGGGCCTGGCTGCTCGGCCTTACCCGCATCTTAATGGTGAGGAGATGGGAGCTAGTCGGTTGTATTTAAAGCCCTACCAGGCTCTCGACCACGTGTCCATTCTCCTCTACGTGACACCCCATCCAGGGGTGGTCCCCCATTTCTTATAAAGAAGCATTTCATTACTTTCTTAGGGATCCCTGGACGAAGCATCTTGAAGGTCTTTGTATAGGATTTTATCTTTTGATCCGACAACAATCCCTTTGGGCCTTTAGCCCCATTTTTCCCATGAAATGAGGTATATGCCCTTCTTGGGTCACTAAAGTCAAATGGCCTAGAAGAAGAAAATATGATGGGAGTGTAATGAGCAAAAAGTGGTATATATGGCGGGAACAGTCCGATAACCCCTCAAGGGGCCCCCAGTTGCAAACCTTCCCCAAAGGTTGGTCACTTACTAGGAAATCTATGACACTCACCAAGGTGAAACAAGGTCAAAAGCATAATTTCCAAGCAAGCATTCTATAATCAAAGTAGCTCAAATACAACATATTTAAATGCCTTAAATATTAGGGTGATTACTTGCCACAATACCTGACTTGTACCGCATGGAGCAAGACCCATCTACCTTTTAGAAGCTAGCCGGTGTGGTGGATGCATTGAAAATGGACCAAAATGTGGTGATAGAGCGGGCTTTCGTATGTGCAGGTGGACACTTCTAGTCATGTGGTCTCTCATCACTCCATATCTGCAACTTGAGGGCCTCGAGACATGATCTACTTAGTTATCCACAAAATGGGGATACCATTTGGCTCCTACTTGGGGACATGTTCTCGTTGTAGAGTGCATGAGAATCGCAACATCTCTTGGTATACCTGTGCCTACATTGAAACATAAAACTGTAAAATCTAGGGTGGTTATATCACCCTTCGTCCATATACATAAAAAAATGAGCATTAATCTAGAAAATAAAATTTTTGCATTTTTTCAAAAATTTCTAAACTAAGCAACAAATCAATACGCAAGTAGAGAAAAATGAGATATGAAATGCATCTAAACTAACATGATTAATCAAGATGCAAATGAAAGGAAATCAAGATGACCTACCTACTTACCGAGGGCTCTGGGTCCCTGAAAATCAAGTGATATATGATGTCAGGGGAAGTCATACAACCAGTGTAACTGGTTGATCACCCCATTGTAGTATCTCCCCCTGTGCTTAATCATGTGAAACAAAAAAGATAAGTCCAACACAAAATGATTATGAGCATATATATATATATATATATATATATATATATATATATATATATAATCAATCATAAAGTCAAACTCATGAAGATGGGTGGGAGGGAGGAAATCCTGCTGGAAATATAAACTGTCAGCTTGATCATCCTGGATGAGAGTGTAACCACAAGCCTAGTCAATCCATCTATGAAGAGGGATATCATATATAGACAATGATTCATATTAATTCACACACAAATATCCATTGCTTGTTGAATAATGATAGGTTATGAGAGATCAGAAGAAGCCTGCATGGCTTCTTGGAGAACAAGATACACGGTAAGGGACAACCACAGGTCTAGAGGAGGAAAGATGCAGCCTCTTCATATATGAATCCTTATAGAAATCCTTGAGATGAAAATAATTCATCTTTGTATAGTGAACCTATGATCGTTCTGATATTGCCATGTCCTAGTATTCCTCCAAAACTGAGGACAAAGGTGGTTGAGAGTCCTCATACAACGAGTCTGCATCCCCAAAAATATATGCATCACAAGTCCCAAGGGATGACTGAAAAACATTATGAAAATGTTGTGACCGATCATCCTCAAATAAATATGTAATCATGTCATCATCAGGTTTCCAAACATATGAATCATATATGCACTAAAAGTAGTCCTATGAAGATGACAACTCAAAATCCTTTTCTTGAGGGTTAACCTCAATGTCGTAAATGGGGTCTCTATAAAAAATGAGACAACCAAAATCCCACCTGTGTGTGCCAGTTTGTATGAAAGTGTCTATGTGATTGTCAACCATATCTAAGGGTTCTTTCATAAGACCATCAGTGTGATTGAAAATGACCATCTCTTCGTCTTTGTGTGCAGGAAGAATAGAGGCCATGGCAATTTCAACTGGATCTTCAAATTCTTCACCATCGAGACTGATCACTTCTTCAACATCATGTGCAGGAGGAGATAAGGTTGGGAAGCCTCACCTTCATCAAACGTGATAAAATATAGTGGTGCCTCAATATATTTTGCTTTATCATAATTCTTTGTTCTTCCTATGGACATGCCCCTCCGTCACCTCTTCATCACAAGAGGCTTGATCCTTAGTGCATAATGTTTTTCTCACTTTTGTTCAATAGGATCTATTGTATCCAAGGTTTCCTCCAATAATTATTCACTTACGAAGTCCTGGAATAAAGTATCATCAAGATCTTGGAAAGGATCACAACTCTTCATGTTCTCTTCCTGATGTGCAGGAGGAAACTAGGCATGGATGTCTTCATCAAATGGAAGGGAGGATATGAGTACTTCATCTTTATCAAATGCCTCGTCCAGATATTTAACATGAGAAAATTCATCGGGATCTTCTTGAGAACTTTCTTCATATGTCTATTCTTCGAGCACTTCTTCATCTTCAAGGGCTAGTTCTTTGGCAGGAAATAAATCTTTTATACGATTAATCATTTCCTCAACATATTTATTATCATCATTTTCCTTTTCCATTTGTAGAAGTGTACTCTGAGGCATAACAAGTTCTGGATGAGGATTCATCCCATGGTTCCATATTTGCCTTGATTGAAAAGACACCTCAATGGAGTTTCCAGATGAGATCAAGGCTCATAAAAGGATGGAAAGGGATAAGGTGGGTTCTTGGAAGGTGGAGTCACCATATGAGCTTCAAGAAGATCTCATCAAGGGTGGAAAGGGAACATCATTTGGGTGGAGTCGCCATGCAATTTAGGGAAAGGATTTGGGATAGCTTGCCAAAGCATCGTTAGGGTTCAGAAGAGGATTCAAAATCCTCCCCAACAATGATGCCAACATGTTATCGCACAAGTTGTAGGTTGGGAAAATCCCGACCCAACCATCAAATGGCGGCAACTAAGAGAGAACCTACCCGCTATCACCTTAGGCAGGTGTTCCCGTCACTTTAGAGATGATATAATCACCTTAAGGGGGAGAATCCTGATGACTCTAGGGGGAAATGAGATGGAAAGTGAGATGTATGAATGAAATCTCCTATAGTTCAAGTTACTACATGGAAGAAGTATTTAGAATGAGTCTTGGTAGAGGTTTAAGGTTGCCAATCCCTTGGGTACCTGCTGAGAATGTTTGTACATGCCTGAGACACAAGAAAAAAAAAATGTATGTAGTATATGTTAGGTGGACCCACCCAGCAAGCTAAGATTTCTGTCCCTAATTGCAATAGTAAACAAAATAATATATCAGCAAGAGAAATAGCTAGTTACTTCAAAAGTAACGATCAAAATTGTCAAATAATTATTGGACAATGAAGCACCAAACCAATAGATAACTTTCCAATATTCAAGCACAAGATTTGACAGTAAAAGAGGGATGCTAGATAGTGTTTTCAGAGAATTATTGTAGCAGCCTTATGGATTTATAAAACAATTGATACAACAGTAGGATTCAACCACCAAAAATCACAAGTAAACCACCCAAAATATGCACAATGATTAGTAGATTATTATGGCAACTTCTTAGCAATTTTTGACGGATGAATAGTGAGTAATAGAAATAAGTTAAATGAGTTTGTT
>ML780614.1:37885-49371 GCA_009831015.1 Picea engelmannii | reverse complement strand
TGGGGTGCCTGTGCACTATTAGGTAAAGAACTCAATTGATTTGACACCCTATGATCTTATGCATAATGGACATGTATACAAGCATTATGTTATGGATAATGAAGAAATCAAATGCCAGATCTAAGAGATAATTCTGAAGGGCCACATTAGACCAAGCTCCTCACCTTGCAGGATCCCAATTGTTCTGGTACAAAAGAAGGATGGGACATGGAAACTTTGTATTTACTATAGATCCTTGAAGAATATCACAATCAAGAATCGAAACCCAATCCCCCAGAATGATGATCTTCTCGATCAACTCAAGGGAGCCAAGTTTTTCAATAATATTGATCTGAAGTCAAGATACCACTAGGTGTCGATCGAGCAAACTAATGTATGGAATACAACATTCAATTATAAAAAAGGTCCCTTTGAGTGGTTGGTCATGCCTTTAGGCTTGACTAATGCCCTGACCACATTCATGTGGATGATGGATGACATATTGTGACCATTCACAAACTCCTTTGTGGTCATATATCTAGTTGGAATCCTCATCCTTAACAAAAATTGGGAGGAACATTTGAAGCATATTCAACAGGTCTTGGTAACCCTGCAACAACACAAGTTATATGCCAATTTGGAGAAGTGTTACTTTATGCAAATAATACAATATTTGAGATACATCATGGATGAGTAAGGTGTACATGTGGATCCAGCCAAGATCAAAGTCATCTATAATTGGCTGGCCCCAAAGACAATGATTGAGCTCCGTAGCTTCTTGGGCCTCGCTATCACTTCTTGGGTAGCTTGTTGGGGTTCTCTCATATCTCTTAGGCCCTAAGCTAGGTGAATAAGGGTGGATAAAAGACCAAGTTTGTGTGGGATGCGTCCCAACAAAAATCATTCGAGGATTTGAAATTTCGTCTTTGATTAACACCAATCCTTATTTTTCCATACCTACAACAACCATTTGAGATTGAGATAGATGCTTCAGATTATGCTATTGGTGCAGTCCTCACTCAACATGGGAATCCAATAGCCCATCATAGTGAAACACTCTCTGATGTTGTTCACATATACCCCACCTACAACAAAGAGATGTACTCCATTGTGTAGGCATATTGACAATGGAAGCATTACATTCTCAGGAAGGAAACAATCATCCACACTGATTATAGGCCTCTACAATTCATGTAGACACAAGGAAAGTTACATAATGACCACCATCAGAAGTGGTCCATGTACCTGCATCAATTTCACTTGAAAATCAAGTAAAAGAAGGGAAAAACCAACCATGTTGCAGATTGCCTCAGTCAACTCACAATTGTGGTGCTAACCACAATTCCTAACTCTTATGGGCATGAGACGTCCGAGTGGCCACAATTATACAATACTGACTCTGACTTTGCTGCTTCCTATCATAAATTGAGAACATGAAAAAAAGTTCCAAACTTTCATCTCTAGGATGGATTTCTGTGCCATCTCATCCATCTCTATGTTCCTTCAAGCGAGTGTGCAAAGTTGATCTCAGAATATTATTATAGCCGGGCAACAAAACATTTTGGTGTAGACAAAACAACGACATTATTACAAAAACATTTTTATTGGCTGGAGCTTCGACAAGATATTTGCAAGTACATTAGATCCTTCACTACCTACACCATTTCCAAGATTTCCATCAAGAAACATGGGATATACACCCCTCTTCCTACTCCAGACAGACCTTGGGAGTCCATCTTCATGGATTACATGTCTAGTCTACCTTCAACCAAGCATGATAATGATTATGTCTTTGTGGTTGTTGATCGATTATATAAGATGACAATTTTAGCACCTTGGAAGAAGAGAATCGCAACCAAGGCCACCACCAAGCTCTTCTTTGAACATGTTTGGGTTATTTTTTTCTCCCACGAACCATGGTCTCAGATCATGATAGTAGGTTCCTGAGCAATTTTTGGTGTAGCCTATTGTCTATGATGGACAATAAGCTGACTAAATCAACTGGTTTCCACTCACAGATTGATGGAAAAATGTAGGTAGTTAGCAAGATGATTGTCCATATCCCGAGGATGTACAATTACAAACATCCACACACATGGGATGAAATCATTAATTATGTTCAACATATCTACAACAGATCCCTTCACAAATCTATTGGATACAACCCTTTTTAGGTGTGCTCAAGGTACCAACCATTGACCCCCATTAATGTAGCTTTGTCCATTGCATATACATAGGAAGCATCCTCCCATGCTTAGACCAAGGTTGATCGGGAAACCAATTTTTTTGACTGAATCCAAAACATCCAACTACAAGTTCATGATATTATGTAGAAATCCAATGCCAAGTACAAGCAACGCCATGATCAACATCAGGTACCACACAAGTTTCATGTGGGAGATAAGGTATGGTTGCATTTATAGAAAGAACGCCTCACATGAACCCATTATAAGCTATTCTCACTTCGATACGGGCCTTACACCATCACCAAGGCTGTGGGTGATAATTATTTTGAATTAAGTATTCCTCCTTTCCTTGGCTTGCACCAATTATTTAATGTGGAACTGCTTCGACCATATTTTCCACCTCTCCTGGGCACTTCATATGCGACCGAGAACTTGGACAATACAAAAAAAAATCTTAACTGCATTGAACATGAGATAGTTGATATAATCTTGGAAACCAAGATGAAGGTCACGTGCCAGTAGAACATCTATCTCTATCAGGTCATCAAAGCAAGGCATTTTCTTCATTAGAAAGTGGTCCACTAGGAGTCAAATTCACCAAAAGTTTCCCCATCTGATGGAGGGAGTTGATGCAATGGAGGCCATTGATTCCTAAGGGGGGAGGAATGATATATGTGGATATAGGTGACCTCCCACCTATTCCATTGGCTCAAATTAGAGTTTCCATATTGGTAGTTTTTCTACAAATTTCAGGTTCCAAACTTCTGGGGCCATTTTGAGGCCATAAATGAAGTTTTTTAACTTGAAAACACCCAATATATCCTTCTTGGAATGTATTGGGATGTTCATAATGTGTAATCCTAGTATATTCCTTTCTGAAGGGGTACCAATCACCCAAAATAGAGATTGTATGCAAAATTTGCGCCCTTGAAAAGTTTACATATCAACTACCCCCATCAGGGCCCGTAAGCCTTTTGGTGTTTCATCTTCTGGGGTTAGGGTTTTGGATGTTTAGGGTTTTCTCATTTATGATTTATGTTAAAAGGGCCTTTGGTGCCTCATTGTAATCATATTCTTGTGAATGAGAGTAGCCGATACATCTCTCTTCAGAGACAAGATACCACTATTCTAGCTAGCTTGTGTGCTTTGTATTTTATAGTCTTTTATATTCAAGACAATCATTAATAGAATCTAAGTTTTATTGTATTACTGTGTTCCTTGCAATATCTCTATGCATCTCCTTGTTATATCTCTGTTATATTTATTCCTTCATGTTGTTCTCAAAATATTCGGATCAGGACTAGAACAAGTTTCTCGCCTTGAAGGAAGAAAAAGGAGGCATGGTTACTTTTGGAGATAATGGCTATGCAAGGATAGTTGGAAAAGGTATTGTTAGCATTTATAATGGAAAGAATAAGACAAATAATTCCCTGCATGTTGAATGGCTAAAGAAAAATATTCTAAGTGTCATTCAAATGTGTGATCAAGGCTACAATCTCACATTTCATTCTAAAGGGTGTGAGATAAAGAAAAAAACTTCAGAAAGATTGGTGGCAAATGCAAATAGAACCTCAAGAGATGTATACATACTCGATGAAGTCAAAGAAAAAAAGTCTTGTATGGAATATAAGCTAGGAGTGATATCCTTCTCATCTTATTAGTAAAGGGAAGAACAAGCTTAGGGGGAGAAACCCTTTTCCATTCATGTCAAAGGGAGAGAATTTGTAGACAGAGGAAGAATTGCATACACAAAGAGAGTTGCATACAAGGAGAGTATTACAAAATTGACTAAGGGTTGCTATCAATGAAAAAGGGGGAGATTTTTGGAAATATTGTTGTCATTGATGTCAAAGACAAAGGGATCCTATAAATGTCCAATATAAATATTACAATCCTACAAATGTCCAAGAAAAAAATTTCAAGATGGATATTGTCGAAAATATTACTTTTGGATTTTTGATGTTCAATTTGGACACCCTATATTTGAAGGAATTTTTAACCTACATACCTATCTCAAATGGGACAAATTTTTTTATGGTTGGAAATATTATTCTGATACCTTTCTAATGGTATATGACATTCCATATAACTCCCTAGCGATGAGGAGATATGAATTTTTTCATCTAACGACCCAACCAAAAAATTAAGGTCGACTCAACCAGTATTTACAGGTCGACCCTGAAAGTGGGGAAAAATTACTATAAATACATGATAGATGTGTGAGTTTGTAGAGAAACCAAGAAAGAGATCAATTTTTAGGTGCACAAAAGTGATCTGAGGTGCGCTAAAGGAGGTGGGGTGTCTTTTGGGGATCTAAAGGTGTGCAAGAGAATTCTAAGGGATTTTCTTGAGGTCTTTCTTGTTTTCAAGGTGCACTATGAAGGAATGAAAGTTCGTGATTCTTCCATGTGCACTATTATAAGGTTTTGATGTTGTCGTCAGTGGATGTTACCATCAATGGATGTTTCCTTCAGTGGATCTTTTCACTAGTGGATGTTTCTGCCCATGGATGTTGTCATCAGTGGATGTTGCCACTAGTGGATGTTGTCGTTAATGGATTTTTTCGTTAGTGATTACATTATGGGAATGATTTTATGAGGATCAATAGGTAATGAATGCTACATTTGACTAAGGTTTGAAGGATTGTATATGGAATGAAGCATGTAGGTTGGTGCTTGAAAATATTGTTACTATAGGTTGGTGCTTACAAGTACTACTGTGTTGGTGCTCAATTGAGGAGAATGGTGTCTCTGGTAGGTTGGTTCATACATATTGGTGAGTTGGTGCTCAGATAATGATATTGGCATCCCCAGTAGTTTTTTTCCTACAATATTTGTAACAATATGTTGGTGCCCACAGAAATTTACAAAGATAATTTTTTTTGGTTTTTTCCCGTAAGGGTTTCCACATTAAACTATGTGCATTGTGATTTGAGTTTATATATGATCTTTGTTTCTCAGCTAATGAATTATTTATGAATGGTTAAATAAAGTAAGAAGTATCTCATATTGATTCACCCCCCTATTAATATAAGCATAAACTCAACAACTAGACCAATGCTCCAATTTCCCCTTTCATTCCCCAAGTTCTTTTTGCACGAACAATGATGTCACAAATGGGTGGGGTATTATTATCTATGCATGGTTCTTAAAACTGTAGGTTTTAAACTATTTGATGAAATTATAAACAATGAATTCTTACTTATCGATCGTTGGATAGTTCATCTTAACCCCATTTAGACCAATGTTCATGAATGAAATAGAACATTCACCCTTGCACATTTTTTTGTGTTAGCACTGTTGCAAGAGAATGATCAAATGCAAATGTATATATCCATAAATGTTTACTAAACTCTAGGTTGTGTAATGTTGAGGCAACAACTATGGTATCCTTGATTTTTTTGAAAACCTCCTTCTCAACAAAGGTCCATTTAAACTAGGCGTCCTTCTTAGTCATAATTTGCAAAGGTTTGACAATATCAACAAATTTTTCCACAAACCTATGGATGGAATTTATCTTTTCAAAGAAAGACTACATATACTTATTGATATTAGGCATGGGAATCTACATGATAATTTTAGTTCTTTGTCTATATATTGATATCCCATCCTTTGATATAATGTTTCCAAGTAATTTTCCCTTTGAAACAATGAAGATGCTCTTCTTCGGATTGAGAGAAATGCCATATTTCTAGCCTCTTTCAAAGATTTGTTTCAGATGTTGATAGTGATATGTATTTTTCTTGGAATATACCATAACATTATCAATGTAGACCACAACACTCTAACCAATCACCCTTCTAAAGGCTATGTCCATTTCATTATGTCCATCACACATTGGAATGTAGAAATTAAGTTTACTAGACCAAAGGACATTCTTTGGTCGACATACATCCCCCACTTTGTGTGAAAAGTGGTTTTCATCTGGTTAGACTCTACCAAAACTTGATTGTATATAGAAAACCCATCTAATAATGAAAACATTTTAGCACTAAGGATGAGTTGTAAAATTTGTTCCATTAAAGGAATTGGGTAGTTATATTTATCAAACACTTGATTTAGATTTTGAAAATCTAGACACAATTCGATTTCCCCATATTTCTTCCTGTTAGGAACTAAATTCACAATCTAGGAAGAATGGCGAACCTTGAAGATGATGTTGGACCCAACAACTTCTTTAATTCTTTCTATATAAGGGGGGTTCAAGAGTTGGATACACCTTGGGTATTTTTTGTTGAAAAGGTTTAACATATTTTTTGAGTGGAATGACATGTTGTATGATATTTGTGTCATAAGTTTTTAAGTCTTCATAAGTCCAAGAAAAGACATCCTTGTATTTTGTAAACAATTGAATATATGCTCAAATTTTCACTTTTGAGCAGAAGGTCCCCAGATTGATGTTGTTTTGGGGGTTCTCTTTAGTGCCCAAATTGATTATCTCATAACTCATAAAAGAGTTGTTTGTCTTGACATTTATTTTTTTCTAAAACCTTGTCAACACACCAAACAACTTTTCTAAAGTTAAGACTCCTTTGGGCATTGGATTTCTCTCGAGATTACCCATGTCATCCATGAAATTATGCAAGAATTTCTCGTGTTCCTCGTCATATATAACAACATATTTAAATGTTCCTATGTTGGTGAGGAATTCAGTGATTTTCTCACCCTCAAGTTAGTTACATTTTTTGGGACCGAGGGCATAAAAATAAGTTCAATGGAGAAATTTTCCAAAGGAGAAAACCTAGAAGCAATGTTTTCTATTGTATCAATTGTTGCATTTTTAGAGAGAGGGATAGAAGTAATATTGAATGAATCAAAGTTTTTAATTAACTTGCAAAACTATGATTGATAGCTTCTTAAATGGGGGAGAAAATAATGTATGGAATTCCTTACATGTCTAACAATTATTTCCAAGTCACCAAAAACTTTCAATCATTTTACCTTTAGATCAATAGTTTTTCTCATACCTTGAACTAAAGCCTCATACTCAATTGTGTTGTTGGTGCAATCAAAATCAAATCAATAGGAAGTTTAGAGTCCTCTTTTTGTGTGGATCAATAAGAATAAATCCTAGCTTGACTCCTTCCTGTGATCTAGAGCCATAAAAAAATGGATTCCAAATGTTTGTATCTACATCTAAGTTAGAGGAACCAATGCTAGCTAAAATTACTATTTTACAATGATTATCATTAGTTTGCCTACAATGAAGGAGTTCAGATTGTGTTTCTACTTCAATAGGTGATTGTTGTACTGCATAACACCCAAAGTATTTTTTCAAAATATAATTACGTAAGATTGAATGTGAGAAATTAATAGCCTCATTCTGACCTTCGAACTCTATTACAATATTTTTCATATGAGCCTTTCTGTCCACTCTGATTAAATTCAATTTTCCTTTGTAAGGTAACCACGAGTGTGACTAGTTAGTGGAAAAATACCCATGGATATTTTGTGACCTGTCTCTACTCAACAACAAATTTTAAGCTTCAAGAACATTAAAAACAATAGTGTCAATAATTTGACAAACCCTAATCTTATCTAATCATGAAATCTTTAAGATCACCCATAAATTTCACATCATACCTATCTAACTGAATAATTTGTGTGGTGCACTTGGAAGGAATACCATTAGTCCTCTTACAAACATACTAGGGGATCACATTAGACAAAACTATTGAATTCAATAAACACTTGTGTACATTATAATTGTAGATTTCAAAGATCAAGATAAATGAAGGTGTTTGTGATTTCTACTGTGTGCCTATGCTAGCTTCTTTTACTATAGATTTCTATGTTATTTTATCTTCTTGTTTCATTTTTTTTCTCTACTCTCAATAGACTTATGTTTGCTTTGATAGGTAGCTATAGTTTTCTATTGTGAATTTGAGAGATATTTGAAGGTGTTCAAGAGTAAATACCTTTGTCGAGGAAGGATGCACATTTCATACATAAAAACATTGGATTTATTCTTTTCCTTATATGTGATGACATTTTATTCCATGGTCTGGATGGTTGAGCCTTCCCCCATGGTTTTATTGGTCTAGGTGACAATCGTGGGATTTTTGGATTGAGTTGGATTCGTGTTTCTTTGATTCTGAATGGGGGTTGTGACTTACCTAGATACCATGTTGGTTTTAATAGAAGTAATTATAGTGGGAATAGGTCCTTCACTCCATTGAGTCATAATCTTTAGGAGCAAGCTAAGTAGCATGCAATTATCCCTCTGACACTTCTCCAATTGCACCCTCTTTAGGTTCAAGTGCTCAATTCAAAAGGAACATGGTTCCTTTGTTAGTTGTTTCTCCCTCCTGTATAGCCTCTCAATTTTCTTTGACATCGACTGCCGATCAAGAATTTGGTTTATAACTAAGGTCATAGAATTAATCCATTGAGAAAATGTTTTCTTTGGATGATTATCTTGATGGAAAGTACATAAGTTGTCCATTCCTACTTCCTCTATATTTAGGTTTATATTGGAAGGTTCTAGATATTTTGAATGAGAGTTGGATTTTCTATGAAAATATCTAAATGTTCTTTGATTAGAGGTTCCTTCACCAAATTCTTTTTTAGATCAACCACCTCATTTGATATTTTTTTCTCCATATTAAGCAAACTTCCAAATCTGTGGGTTTCATCAATAAAAGAGGTTTCTTATTTACCATCAAACTCTTTTTTTTTGGTAAATAAAAAGTGGTATTGCTTGATTAATCCTTTGTTAGTGTACAAAATTTATCTGTTTCACAGGCTTGCCACCTGTTCTGCCAAACTAGTGGAAACCAAAACATGTAGCAACCTTTTATACTTATGGCCAAAAGTAGCAGCTGCCACTTGCTCCCCCATATAGTTGGAAACAAGAGCAAGTGGTAACTGATGGTGTTGACAATTATGTCTAGACATGCATTAAAAAATTGATAATTCAAACTAAACATAAATCCTAAGAAGGAAGACAAGAAAAAAACCCCATTTCCATGCATTTGAAGAAAAAAGAGCTGAGAAACTTTAAACATTAGGAGGGTTGTTTGAATAGTGGAACCTTCCATCCAGAGAGCCACTATGAGAAGTGTAGTCACTAGGAGTGAGTGCAAAGGGTTGCACGTAGGTCAAGCATCTTTGTTTGACCGACACGTTCAAGAAGGCATTGAAAAACATGTCAATTTTTCTACTAAGAAGGGTGTGTCGGTGGAGCTACTGCATCATATAACTTCTCATATCAAAGATGAGCTCCAAGTTCTCTGAAGTGAGGATAATGGGTGGAATTTGGTCGCATTTTGTGTCTGGGTTGAGCAGAGGAGGCCCAAATGGGAAGTCCTTTGGGGGGATTTCCTCTTAGATGATGCAAGTGGCTTCCTCCATGGATGTCTTTGTATCCATTGTTGCAATGCTGGTGTTGGGTCTATCCTGGGAATCCAGGACTGTGTAGAGGAGGGAGTTTGGTGGAACTTGAATTGGTTCCTCTGGGATTTCCTCCTCCAGGTAGGCCATTGGAGGCATCATCGGCTTCTTGATTTGTTGTGTCTGATCTATCAAGGAAGATTTCTCCAATCCATGTAGGCATCTATGCCTTGCAACATAACAGTACCAGGAGGCTCCCATCCTAAGTTTTCCTCTCTCATGCAGCATGATAGAGCCTAGAGGCTAGAGAAATATGATAATGAGGCTAGAGAAATATGAGAGGCTCAAATCTGGATAGCTGAGTAGAGCAGAGCCTCGACAGAGAAAATAAACTGAATGATGAATTCCATGGCCAAATAGGAGTAATATCTAAGGGGATGATAAGACCACACAACCTCCTCTCGTACCTGTCGTCATCCCCCTTACATGACTCAGTGAGGGTGTCATTAAACCTACGTGGGGGAGCTATCCCTCGATCGCCTGTGTGCATTTATGGTCATCCTCCATCCGAGAATGAGGCTTGGGGTGGCAACCGATCATATTTATGGCTTAGATTGCATGGGGGATGTGTGGCCTCGCCTGTGCTATGTGTCACCCCATCCGAGGGGGGGGGGATACTCTCTTCAAGCTATATGAAGACATATGATCATTAGCCTGGGGGGTAAGGAGATTCAAGCATCCAATTGGATCTACTCTTGTTTTGAGTCTACTCCATCATTGGATAAGCAATCTGCAATTTTTTTGGCATCTCTTTTTACATGTGAGGGGATGAGTGTGAGATGGGGCTGAACAAGGGACCTGAAGTCTTCCAACAATCCTAGTAATCTCCATCTTGGTGAAATTTCTGAGGGGTGTAATCCATGGATGATTTTAGAGATGACCTAGATAATTACCTAGGAGTCCCCTTTCACTATGAGCTGAAATATGTTGTGACTAATTGCTAGATTAATCCCCTTGAGAAGGCTCCAGAGTTCTACAACATTGTTTGTGTTAAATCCCAGATATCTTGTCGTGATATGTAAAATTCTCCCCTCATTATCTCATAGTACCGCTCCAAAACCCATTGGCCTTGGATTAGCATTTGAGGAGACATCAAAGTTTAATTTGACAAAGTCAGGGGGGAGGGGACCAATATTTCAGACTGCATACAATTTTGACTAGGCGAATGATGTTTTTTTGGGGACCCTCGTAGAGGTTTAGCTTCCAGGCCTGGAGGATGTGACTTTTAGAGGTATTTCATTTCAAGTCTTCTTGAGTCCATTACTCGACTTTGATTATTTCTCGAACCAGGTTGAGGATCTTTGTCCAAGTAGAGTGGGGAGGGGAGGAGGTGGAGTGGAAAATTCTTTTGTTTCTTTCTTTCTAGACTTGACAGACTAAGAATCCAGGTAGCATTTTCCAGATGTGATCTAGGATTGGGGTTTGATAGGTGATGGAATCCCAATTTCCAATGGTGCTTACAATGCTGGCTCGGTTCCTATTAGAGTGATGCATTAATTGCACTTCCATATCCCAAATGGATTCACTATGGTCACATTGATTTAAGATATGATCCATTGTCTCTTCATGTTGCTAACAGAGGAGGATGATTGAAGGTTCCACAAATCCTCATTTTCTTAGGTTGTCCCAAGTGAGAATGCAATTTTGAGAAATTAGCCAGAGAAATAATCAGACATTCGGCCATAATTTTGGATTCCATATTTTCCCCCATATGTTCTCTTTTGGTTGCATTTGATAGTTTTCCTGGATATGATAAGCCTCCTTGATTAAGTGTTGGAAGATTGGTTTTTGTCAATGATGTCAACCCTAGTCATGGGTTTTGGACCGCAAGACTGATAAAGGTATTTGGACATGAAGGAAAATGCACATGCATATACAAAACCCATGAATGGATAGTATACATCCTGTTGTTTCCGGTGGTATGTGGCAC
>ML780614.1:21211-34686 GCA_009831015.1 Picea engelmannii | reverse complement strand
CTTGTGAATCCATACTGCTTCACACACTTAATGGTACATACTCTGCTTATGTGGTATTCAAGGCCACATAGATTTTGTTTCCTGCTGCATCTGGAAACCATGGCAAGCTTCATGGTAGAACATCAACCAAATGTCCTATTTCTGTCCACTGTACTTTCTTCTCAATATGAATCGGCCTATCCTGCAAAATCAAGTTCACACTGGAGGCATATCTCAAGCCATATCCAACTGTGTCTCGTATATATCTTAATACATGTTTTTTTGTTGTCTAGTGAGTCTGTCTCATTTGACTCATGAAATGACTAAGCACATTCAATGCATTGCATGAATCAAGTCTGGTTTTAACCAGATACATCAATGATCCAATCGGTTGTGGATCAGTCACATCTAAATCATCATTAATATTCTTCTTTCAAATCCATCATGGTGGATTTTTCATAACTTCTTTAATATTTTCACTATATATTTTCCTTAACTCAGGAAAATCTCATCGATCCTTTGTCATACTTCTTGTCCCAAGAAGTAGTGCATCATACTCAGATTCTTCATATCGAATTCATAAGTCAAGGGTTACTTGTATTCACCAAAAAGGCTTTTTGAATAAGTCATCAAAATAAGGGTCTCGTCATCAACACTGTAATGATATAGGTTTTGATCAACAACACTCTTTATGAAATCCAAACTCATCAATAATTTATCTATCTGATATAGTTTCCAACTCATAGATGGTAGTACAGATGGAAGTGTATCGGGTTTACTGGATCAAGTGTCTCATCATAGAAAACTCCCTCTATTTGTGAGAAACCTCTGACTATAGATCTCGTTTTTTTATTTCTCGACACTTCCATCAACTACATGCTTGATCTTATAGATTCACTTGGAAGTTACCATAGACTTCCCTTCTGGTCCCTGAATAATATCTTATGCATCATTCTTTAAGATATATTGGTATTATTATGCTATGGCATCTTTCCATACATGTTCTCCTATTGCTTCTCTAAGACAAGTAGGCTCAACATCAATGAAGTGGCTCATGACTAAAGGATAGCTCGAAAATATCGTTTTCTTTCTTGGGATGTGCCTTGAGAGGCTTGTATGTTTCTCTACCTCTTGCAGAGTGAGTCTAAGTAGGCCTTTTATTCTGTGCTGCAATATATTTGAACATATCAACTGGATCAACTGGAATAATGTATGTCTCCCTCTAAATTGTTGAAGGGGGAGAAGGTATTATCTCACTGTCAATCTCCATCTGAGATTCTTTGGATCTTTGAAAGACTATCTCTTCTTCAAGGATAACTTCTCTGCTTGTCTCAATCTTTCTCTAACTAGGGACGTCGATATGGAATGTCTTTGAAGATTCACTGTATCCTTTCTTTCTAAAGGATCTAGCTTGGGCTTCTTCTCTTTGGGTACATGAAAATACATTGGGCACCCAAATAACCTGAAGTGTTCAATCTCAGGCTTCATTTGGTGAAGAATTCTTCTGGAGTTATGTTTTTCAAAGTCTGGTGAAGACTCTTGTTGTGAACATCTATTGTGTCATGCATGCTTCTGCCCATGGAATCATAGAAGGATTCTAATCATGCATTATTTGGTTGCCTCAATGATGGTTCTATTCTTCCTCGTTGTCAACTAGTTTTGACTCCCTCTGAGTCAAGTGACTCCCTCTGAAGGATAAACATCTTCCTTTGTTCTTAACCTGTTTAGAACAAGAAGACAAGAGGAACCAAAACAATAATATCTCCTAAAGGAGAGTAATGAGTACATCTCTAGAATCAAAACAATTTTAAGGATTGTTGTCACAACTACAACACCTACTTGTAATGTAGCAAAATTTAGAAATATATATTATAGGAATGACAATTACAACAATCAAAACTAGAGTCTTCATTTCCAGTGTGTTGTTCCTTTGAATGAATTGAGATCCCTCCGGATCCATGACTTCAACAAAGGTTCCTTCCTCCTGCAATTACCCTTATGAAAATGATACAAATAATATATATACAAATGCATACCTAAGGGTACTGATATTATTTCTCCAATGGCACCTAGTTGATCTCTTTCCTCTGACATCTTCATGAATAAGGTAGTCATAGTGCCACCCTTTTTTATTACCCACAATAATCCTTCCTCCGAAGTCTTGTCTTCCAGGAACTTGAAGTTTCTTGATCCATCAAGCTTATCTTCCATTGTAGTTCTTGTTCACCATAAGTTTAGATTCTTCACAAACCCTTGTCAACTAGGCTAGAAAACCTAATGGCTAGGCTAGGCTAGCACTTTTAGGTTTTATTGGAATTATGACTGCCAACAATAAGCATTTGAAATATAGGAGAACACTGGTGCGCTGAAGAGATCCTTCAATGAGTTGCAAAAACCCTAATTCTGAAATTTCTGTAGAAATTAGCGAAATCCTAGAAACCCTAGGGCCAAAAAGTCAAAATGCTCAAAAATTGAATCTGAATCTTGATGGAGATGCGCTGAAGGAGTTCATACACTCATATGCACTTTTTAGCCCCAACGTCCAAGTGACAAGTGCTGAAAATCCTCAAAGAGGTAGGTCGTACGAAATTTTTGGAAACCCTAGGAGGGTCGTACGGTTTTGCAGAAGAGAGAGAGGAGACTTGGTAGATGCTTGTGGAATGGGTTCTTTCAAGACCTATTATCTGATACCATGCTGATTTTTCAATAATCTAGGTTAAGCATGAAGTTCATTCCATTTTATCATTTAACTTAACCATAGACAATAATGTTGCAAGAACCAAGATCACAAGAAGAAACACCATGCACACAAACACAAGAAGTATCCTGGGAAACCCTTCTCAGCAAGGGAAGAAAACCCAACCAAATCCTTTTTTATATTCTTCAAGAGAAATACCTTCACCACCAAGAAATACCTAGCACAAAAAAGGGTGCTCAAACCCTAGAAGACTAGTGCCCAAGAGAGGTGCGCACTATTCCCAAGTAAATGTACTTGCTGGAATTTCCAAACTCACATGAAAGATATGATTCCTCAATGAGGAATTTATATTTACTTATACTAGACTAGACCTGTCAATATAAGTGTCTATTGGAACAACAAGGCCAACCTCACTATCTCATAACATAATTAATATTAACCAGATTAATTATCTTTTACATTTATTACTAATCACATTAAGGTGGGGCTGACCTGTACCCTTTTATTACAATTAGGGTTATAAGAAGGTTTGAATATTGAACAATATGTAGCAAGGGATCTGGTACACCCACTAGTGCTCATCCATTAGGGGCACATCCATAGGAATGCCATATCTTTGGCTCACTGCATTACACAAAAGAACCAGATCTTCACACGTTCACCTGTGCTCATCCACAGACACATCCACTCTACATATCTTCTTTCCCATTGCCTCACACAGGAGAATCATCTGGAGTTTTCTCGTCAACTCTGCTTCTCAGAGGAGGATAATACATCATATTCATTTCTTGTTCACATGACGATGCACCCAACAGTTTTGGATTTCACACGTTCACCTTGTGCTCAACCACATGCACGTCTAACTGGATAATCATATGGAATTCTTCTCAACTCTCTGAATGGAGGAGATCATCTCTACATTCCTAGCTCTGTCTCAAGCAGGAACCACGTACCCTTCTTAGGGGCTTTCTCTCAGGTTTGTAATCTGAGAGAAAGAATCACATAGTTGCAATGATCCACATCTCATAGGTTTGTAGGCTGGAGAATATCTCACATAGTTGCATTCATCAACATATCCATCTAGCTGATAATAATTTTCAATACTACTGATAGTATACATGACAATCAAAACAATGTCATTAAATAGAACACAATTGTGTATATCCATAGTAGTACATATCTACTATCCAGTGGTACACAACCACGCCAAGTAGTACACGACTAATCAATCAATGACACATAATCACAACTAGTGGAACACATCCACCACAGTAGCATACATCTACTGTCTAGAGAAATAAAGTCTCCATAGTGATCATATCAACTCATATCAACTTGCACATAAAAAAATATCATGATATAGATGAATCATCTAGGCCATTCTTCCACTCACATCTATGAGATTGGGAAGATCATCTTCCCTCAGAAAGTAAAACATAAACCATGAGCTATCTGGACTATTCTTCTCAAGCATAGAAGAATACATGTCCCTATTTATGAGCCTAGACCATTCAACTAACTGGGCCATTCCTCTGGCATTAAACAAAGTGCAACCTGGAGAGAATGAGTCTTCCCTAGGGAATGCATGTCCTTGATTTATGAACCTAGACCATTCACCTAACTAGGCCATTCCTTCGGCACTAAACAAACTAAAACCTGGAGAGAATGAGTCTGCCCTAGGGAATCATTGTCCAGACCATTTCCTAAGGAAATGACCGTCCTGCACCAAACTCCAAAATAGACCATTCTTCGAAACTGCTCACAATTGTGAACTTCGAAAGAATGACTACCCAACGAGGCAAACCATTCTACTTGACCACTAATAAGAGTGACTTCCAGGAAGAAATAATGTCCTAGACCATTCCCCCACACTGGCCACAAGGGGAATCGTCGTCTATGGTACATCAACAATCTATTGAACCATTTTCATTATGAAAATGACTGTCCAATCTGGACCATTTTCTGAACTGGAAAATGTCTGTCCATCAAAAATCTCAAACCACTTTCCGAACTGGAAAGGAACTGCTCATCCTGGACCATTTTTCGAACTGAAAAATGTCCGTCCATAAATCAATAACACATCATTTCTCACTCCCAACCTAGGATTAATATCTTCCTTTTTCAATAAGGAAGTCATCTCCACGAGCTCCAACTTGTTTCTCGAGTACAAATTTTTTTTCTAGCTTGGACAAGGGCTTTACCAAAATATCTGCTATCTACTCATATGTGGAGATATATATTGGAGAACCACTTCTCTTTTCTAGACTTCATCACGTAGAATGTAATGCTTGATCTTTCAGTTTGTCTGGAACACTATTTTTCTCTGAAGGATTTGTATAGCTCTTGATCATTACAATATATCTTGTTTGAATTCAACACTTTTGTTTCTTGCTAGCTCATGACATCATGACAAGGCTCAAATTGAAACATAGTCAAGTAGCACTTCTTCTGTCATCATGAGAGTTTGTCATGGATTAGCAATCCATCATCCTGAACTTCTGAGTAACCATTCTGATCTCTGTCATAGAAAGTTTTCACCATGCTTTTGTTGTGCATGAGAGGCTTTGTACCAAGTTGCTTGAATCCATACAAGATCTTCTTCCATCTGCATACAAGGGTCTCTTTCTGGTATACCTCAAAAACTTGAGGTTTCTCTACATACACTTCTTGTTCAATTACTCTGGAGAACTGTCTTTGCATTCATCTGATGTAAAATCCAACACATGGATATTGTAGAAGATATAATGGCTCAGGTAGAGGTATATCTGGAAACTGGAACAATCTATCATCATAGTACTCTCCCTCCATCTGGGAGAACCTCTAGTTCTAAATATCTCGATGCTTCCATTCATAAGTCTTTCATACATTGTTATTCATCACAACTTCCATTTCTTCTACTTGATTTCTTCTAGTGGCTTCAAACCAAGCTATTAGTCTCGTGATTCTTGATATAATGACTGCTTGTTCTGGATTTTCTTTCTCTCTTGGAATCTTTATGTTCTTCCTCATGTTTCTCTTTATCTCTTGGCTCCATGGACTTTTCTATTGATCCAGGGGATCAAATTTTGCTCAAAAATTCAAAGTTCTTGGAATCACTTCAAATTGAACAAGAGCACAGGCCTCGTTGTTACGAACCCAACGCAACTTGTTTGGGTTCAAATGGACGTCGGGAGTGAGAGATATCACGTTCTATTCAAAATGACAAACATGCAAAAAAGGGATGCTGACTGTACAATCCATATGGATGCTGACGTGACAGTCCATATGACACATGGCAGACAGTTGTGTGGATATTTGGCATGTGATGTGGCATGTTTGCATTGAACGGGATGGTGACATGTGGCCCAGTCAATGGACGCCACGTGTCCTATATACATTGGTTTAAAATTATGTTGTTGGCCGGAGTCGACCCCGCGACCTCCGGGCAGGGGGGAGAGACTTGGGAAAATCCTCCAACCAGTGCGCCACTGGTTGGTCCTTGTTATATATATGGCAATACATTTATATATGTTTTCATATGTGGATATTTTGGGTGCAACCGGGATGGGGCTTAGCCCTAGCCCTTGGTCGCACATTACGTTAGCATATGACTGATTTCTATACCATTTGGCGCAAGCGCGGTTGTATTTTGATTTGGTTTCAATGGTTATACAAACAACCCACCACTTGTCCTTTAACCATTGGCTTGTGTAAACAGGGGCCTATGTTTTGACTTGCACGTGGTCATATGGGTCATACGACCTTGCCCTTGACGGTTAAGGGCTAGGTGCACCCATAATCGTCCTACAGTTTGCATGGTTCACGCGGTTGCGTCAGGTGCTAAGTTTTTATGCTTAAATATGCGTGTGGGCTAGGTTGAGCCAAAAAAGGGTGCGTTTTGTAGATGTAGAGACAACAAGTTTGAAGGGGGACTTCCAGGAAGCCTATCTTCTTCAATTTTTGGCCAAACGAGGTGTCGAAAAAGCCCAACTAGAGGTTTTTGGACGTTCTGAAGCCATTGGAGCAGTCTATTTGGCATTTTGAGCATTGTAAAGCACATTTTTGAGCACTTTAAGCAAATAATACAAATGATCCATTGGAAGCTGGACCAGGAGATGTAGCCCAAGAGAGGGGTGAACTCCTTTATCATTTGTTGTGTTATGTGTTTTCTGTTCACTGTTATTGCTCTTGTTTATATGCATATTGAATGAGAAAATTCTATTAAATTTGTGTTGAAAAGTTGATCCATTTGGATTTTAACACATAAATTTTACTTGCAAATAATTTCAAGATACAAGTCTTCTTCATTTTTAGATCATCTATAGATTCCATATCCTAAAGATTCCAACTTCTTCCTTTCATCATAGGATCATGAATGTGGATGGACAACCAGAGATACTTTATGACTTCTTTTCAAAGAAGACTTCATCTAAAGTCAAACTGAACATGTGCTACTTTTCATGGCTGCTACCATTGATGTGAACATGGATAGATACTTCATAATCCTCAATGGATCATATTATTTAGGATTATATCCCTCCTAATCCTTTCTTCATGCATGAATGCATGCTCTTATTTTGGAATTATATAATCGACTCTCTCCATCTAGGAGAGTCCATGCTTCTGTCTGCATCTTTATTTCCTTCTGCAAGGTGTCACAAGTATTTTTCTAATTTCCTTTCGATTGTCGACTTCTTTCTATTTTTACTTCTTCCATGCTTCTTCAATATTGATTCTGATTTTGACTTATCTTGCAGCGGTTACTTATGTTAATAGATTCCACAGGAATTGTTACCAAGGATTGTCAATGTACTTCATCTTTTCATGTGTATTGCTTGACTTGTAGTCATCATGATAACAATCATTATCTTGTTGTTCTTCCATAGGTATTGTTTCTCTTTGAACATCTTATCTTCTAAGAAATAGATATGCAAGATATGTACATAAAATATGTAAACATGGTATGTACAATAATTATGAAGAATATTGTTACCTTGTCTTAGAAGAAGAAGTCAATTTTATCCTGTTTGGCCTTCTTTGAGGGTTCCCTTTATTTGGCAAGCTGATGCTTCATGTGTTTCCTTCCTTTTATTTAACTCGGGACAATGATTCATGTAGCGACCATATTTTCGATAGTTGAAGCATTTCATTTTTGACATATCTTTCTCTTGATTTGGTTACTTCCTTGAGACAAACTTCTTTTTATTCCTGAAATTCTTGAACCTTGTTGTGAAGGATTGATCATCGTATTTATTTTGGGGTTTCTCTTTAGCACTAATCCTTGATTCTTATTGTGCACAACAAGTCCAAACTTATTCAAATGTGGGATCCTCCTTCCTTTTGTTCATGCTTGTGAAAAATGCATCGCATGTCTTAAAGACCATTGAGTACTATATTTACCAGTTCCTTCGCTGAAATGATTTCTTCAATAGCTTGTAGTTGATCTTTTAACTGAGAGATTCTCACAAGGTATGATGTTATGTTTTCATCATCATTCATTTTCATGTCATGAAGCTCATTCTTTAGACTCATTACTTGTCCAATGTTTTTGACTGAGAATAGGTTTGTTAGGGCATCGTACATATTCTTAGATGAGTCAACATGGGAGATGTAGGGTATCAAGTGGTCTTTTATAGATTCCACTATGATACTCATGGCATTGATGCCATTATCTTTTAACTTCTCCCTAACTGCAACATTTTGAGGTTCCTTCTCTTTTCCTTCTTCGAACTGTGGTTCCACGATCTTTCCTTTCACGATATCTAACACTTTACTCTTGGCAAGGATGAGATCAATCCTTGTCTTTCACACTCTGAAGTTAGAAGCCCCTTCTAACTTGTTTTCTGACTTCATAGAGTAAGTCATAACGTCTTTGACTTGGTCAACCTTTGACCAAAAACTCAAACTTGATGTCTTAGCTTGCTGAGGGTACCAAGAGGTGTGCTAGGCTAGGGTGCACTAGGCTATCCAAAATTTAGGTCAATATCTTCACTCAAGGTGCCTCAAGAAGAGGGTTAGGGTGTCGTTACTGCAAAAAAAACCAACTTCAACTACAACTGTGACTGAGAAAATCCTCCCAATCTATCTTCCAACAGTTAGACTGTCTGAAGATAGGGTGGGCCCATAACCTGTTAGAAAATAATAGATGTGCTATTTTAACCATAGAAAATATAACAATATTGTCACCCAACCATAGGTCGAAGCTATTCAATTTTCATAAGCTAGGTTAAGAATGTAGTTCATTTAATTTCATCATGTCTTAACCATAAACAAGAATGTTGCAGCAACCAAGATCACAAGAAGAAACACCATGCACAAGTACACAAGACATATCCTGGGAAACCCTTCTCAAACAAGGGATAAAAACCTAGCCAAATCCTTTGCTATATTCTTCAAGAGAAAGACATTTCACCACCAAGAATGACTTAGCACACAAGAGGGTGCTTAAGCCCTAGAAACCCTAGCACCCAAGAGAGGTGTGCACCTTTTCCAAAGAGAAGTACTTGCTGAAACTTCCAAAACATATGAGGAGGATATGATTCTACAATGGAGAATCATCTCCTACTTATATTAGACTTTGAATGATTTAGCAAGGGTGTATTATTGGCACAACAGAGCCAACCTCTCTAAGTCAAATACACTTTATTATTTTAATTAATATTTTCATTATTAATTATCTTCTTTATGTTAATCATATTAACATAGGGTCGACTTGTATCCTTTACATAATAATTAGGGTTACAGGTAGGTCTGACTCTTGAACAATATATAACAAAGGATCTGATACACCCACTAGTGCTCATCCACTAGGGGACACATCCATAGGGATGCCATAGACCTAAGTCACTGCATTACATAGATGAGCTAGGTCCTCACATGTGCACTTATGCTCATCCATAGGCACATCTTCTCTACATAACTGCTTTCCTATTCCCACCAACAAGAGGATCATATGAAGTCTTCACATCAATGATGTTGCTATTCAGAGGAGGCCATCACATCATCTTTGTTCTTATTCTCATGATGATGTGCCCAATGTTTTTTTGGGATTTCCCACATTCACCATGTGCTCAGCCACAGGCATGTCCTAACTCAACAGATCGCTTTTCCACCAGATGAGCATCTAGATTTATTCTCTCTCATGTCATGGAGGAGGCCATATACATTCCTAGCCCCTATCCTAGATTGGAACCACAAACCCTTTATTAGGGGCTTTCTCTCAAGTTTGTAAGATGAGAGCAAGACTTCACATAGCTGCTATATTCCACATCTCACAGGTTTGTAAGCTGGAGGATGTATCCTATAGCTGCATTCATCAACACTCCTTCTCAGCTAGGGAGGAATTCTCCATCAGGCCAAGCTTCTCACGTAAATACTCAAACTTTTTCTTGGCAAGTGGTTTAGTGAAGATATCAACTATTTTTTCATGGGTGGAAAGATACTAAACATGTACTGTCTTCCTCTATACCATATCTTTGATATAGTGGTACTTGATTTCAATATGTTTTGATTTGTCATGAAATATTGGATTCTCTGAGAGCTTCACACAGCTCTGGTTGTCACAATGAATGGTGGTAGGATCCATCTCATTTTCAAAAAAATCTGTCAAGATTTTACGAAGTCAAACAACTTCACAAACTGCCACACTTAGTGCAATGTATTCTGCCTCTATCATACTCAAAGCCATAGAGATTTGTTTTCTGCTGCACCAAGAAACCATGGTTGATCCTAGGATGAAGCAGCTTCCTGAGGTGCTCTTTCTATCTACTGCACTTCCTGCCCAATCTGCATCAGCATACCCTTCCAGTCTTAGATACACATTTGTTGCATATTTTAGGCCATAGCCAATAGTGCCATGTAAGTATCTTAATACGTGTTTGGCAGCTATCCAATCTGTCTCTTTTGGTTGGCTCATAAACTGGCTAAGCACATTTACTGCATAGAAAATGTCTAGTTGTTAACCAGATACATCAAGGATCCAATAAGCTTTCGATATAAATGTGGATCTACGTCTCTAGAATCGGTATCATTCATATTCTTTAGATCCATTACCATTGGGGTTGGCATGGATTTACAGTCTGTCATTTGGAATCTTTTCAGAATCTCCAAAGTATATTTTCCTTGTCTTAGGAAAATCTCGTCTTATCTTTGCCATAATTATAGTCTCAAGAAGTAATGCATTTGGCCCAAATACTTCATTTCAAATTTGGCAGTTAATGCCTTCTTGCATTCAACAATGAGTCTTTCTGAGTCGGTGATGAAAAGATCATCCACATATAGGACTAGAATCAAACATTCGTTTCTATTAATGCTATAATATAAGTTTGGGTCGGTTGAGATTTTATTAAAACCCAAACTTATCAAGAAACCATCCATTTTCTCGTACCAAGCACGCGAGGCTTGTTTTAAGCCGTATAGGTCTTTCTTCAATCTACAAACATGAGATTTTTTGTTGTGTATAACAAAACCTTCTGGATGTTCAATGTAGACTTCTTCCTCAATTTCTCCATTGAGAAAAGATGTCTTTACATCCATCTGATGTAGCTTCCAGCCCATGGAAGTAGTTGGAGTAATGATGGATCGAATGGAGGTATATCTGGCTACTGGTGCGAAAGTATCATCATAGTCGAATCCCTCTATTTGTGAGAACCCTTTGGCCAAAAATCTTTCTTTATATTTTTCAATGCTTCCATCAATAACATGTTTGATTTTGTAAATCCATTTGGAGGTTACTATGAACTTCCCTTCTGGCCTTGGGACAACATCCCATACATCATTATTTAGTATATATTGATATCCTTCAGTCATGACATCTTGCAATAATTGTTCACCTGAGGCTTATGCATGACAGGTTGGTTCTGAATCAATATTGTGAGTCATAGCTGAAAGGTAGCTAGAGAATCTCTTAGGTTTCTTGCTTTCTCTAATTGCTCCTTGTGGAGATTTATGTCTTTCTATTTCTTCTAACATTTGGCGTGCCCAAGTAGGTCTTTTGTGTCCAATAGTGATGTCTCTAGGTACATTACTTGGGGCAACCGAATCTCCTGGAGGGGTTGGATCAATTTGTGTTGTAGGATCATCTGGAACACTGTTTGTCTCCCTCTGAATTTCTAAATGAGGAGAAGGTATTGTTTCACCATCTATTTCCATTTGAGCTTCTCTGGATTTCTGGAAGGCTAATTCTTCTTCAAAGGTGACATCTCTGCTTACTTCAATTTGTCTTTGTCCTGGGATGTAGATTCAATATGATTTTGAGGATTCAATGTATCCTACAAAAGTACCTTTCCTTCTTGAAGGTTCTAGTTTGGATCTCTGTTCTTTAGGTACATGAAGGTACACTGGACATCCAAATATTTTGAAGTGTTTGATTTCAGGTTTTACTTTAGTGAATGCTTCTTCTGGAGTAATGTTTTTCAGTATCTGATGAGGGCTACGATTTTGAACATATACTGCAGTCATAGATGCTTCTTCCCATAGAGTCATTGGTAGAATCTGATAATGTATCATTGCTTTATTTGCTTCAATGATGGTTATGCTATTCCTTTCAACAACCCCATTTTGTTGAAGGTTGTACTACACTGTGAGCTCCCTCTTGATCCCTGCTTCAATACAAAAATTGATGAATTATTTTGAGGTGTATTGTCCTCCATTGTCTGATCTCAATACTTTGATTTTTCTTTCGGTCAAGTTTTCAACCTGAGCTTTGAATTCTTGGAATTTGGCAAGGAATCCATCCTTGTTCTTCATAAAATAGATCCATGTTTTCCTAGAGTGATCATATATGAATAATACATAGTACAAGTACCCATTTAGGGATGCAATGGTCATTGGCCCACATACATCTGAATGGATCAAGTCCAATATTTCCTTGGATCTGTTGTCACTATTGGGAAATGATCCTTTAACATTTTTACCAAGGGCACACCCTTTGCAAATGCCTTCATGTTGGATCTGGATCTCTGGTAGACCTATTACCATTTTCCTTAGAGATAGAAGAGCTCTATAATGAATTTGAGCAAGCTGTCTATTCCATAGCTCACTTAGGCTGATGGTGTCATGTAGTAAGTCTTGAACTGGTTTGATGGTCAACTTGTATAGGCTGTTTTCTCTGACACCGATTACTTTGGAAGAGCTGATATGAGAGTCTTTGTGCCATGCAAGGACTCTCCCTTCTGAGAAAGTGATTTTTTAACCTTTGTCTTCAAGAGCCAAAATAGAGACAAGGTTTCTCTTCATTCCCGGTAAATATAAAACCTCTTCCAGTTTGAGCTGCATATCTGAATCTAGTTGGAAGGTGGAGGTTCCAACCCCTATCACGTTATATCTGGCATCATCTCCAAGGACCACATGTAGATGTGTCTTTCTCAATGAAGTGTGTTAAATGATTTCTAATACCGGTCATGTGCTTGGAAGCACCACTATCAATTAGACAAGTGTTTTCATTGAGAGGAACCATACCTAAGAGTGCTGAGATGTTGATGTCTTCATTGCATTTGAGTTTGGTGTTGAACTTGCTTCCCATCATGAAATTGCTCATCTTCATAAACCCTTGTCAACTCGGCTAGAAAAACCTAAGGGCTAGGGTAGGCTAGCGCTTTTAGGTTTTTTTGGGCTTATGACTGCCAACAATAGGCCTTTAAGTATGATAACTTATTCAAGAAATTCTCAAAAATAAGATTTAGAATTTTCTGTAGAATTTTGACGAAACCCTAGAAGCTCTTAGGTTCAAAATTTTGAAAAATGCCTGGAATTTAGTTCTGAGACTTGCTAGAGGTACGTTGAAGGAGGATGTACCTCTCTAAGTCTTTTTCATCCCAAG
>ML780613.1:1290486-1309896 GCA_009831015.1 Picea engelmannii | reverse complement strand
TATTGCTGGGTTGTCAGATAAAAAAATTCATATCTCCTCATTCCTAGGGAGTTAGAAGGTATTCCATATACCATTGGAAAGGTCTTAGAATAATATTTCTACCCATATAACTTGTTCTCCCATTTGATCTAGGTATGTAGGGTAAAATTCCTTCAAATATAGGGTATCCAAACTGATCATCAAAAATACAAAAGTAATACTTTCAACAATCTCCATCTTGCAATCTTTATCCTGGACATCTATAGGCTCCCCCTGTCTTTGAAATCAATGACAAAAATATTTCCAACATTCTTTACATTTTAATTCTTTAATATTATATCTCAATCAACTCATCAATTCCTGAAACCATTGATCATACTCCTAAACTATCTCACCCACCTTCTACTTAATCTCCTTTAATTTTGCAATGCTTCATTGTTCTAACTTTGGATTTTGAAACTCCTTCACAAAGTTTATCCCTAGTTGAACCAAAGTGATGCCATGCAATGCGATCATGTTATACTTACACTTCATGTACCATTGCAATTTTCTTCCTCTCAACATTGTTTGGAATTACACCAATTGTGTAGCATCAAGGGTTCTCCATGCATTCCAAATGGTGTTGCAGAGGAGCCAATGTTCTTTTTTGTCCTCATAACATTTTCCATGGAACATAGGAAACCATAGAGATGAATCATTTGGTTGAGTCATCACCATTCTCTGATGAAATTGTACCAACACAAATCCATTGTGTCTTGGATATTGTATCACTGAGGTTGTTCTTCCCACAATACTTATAGAATTGGATAACATTGAAGACAAATTCTAAATCACTTGAGAGGTCACACTCACTCTGTTCACAACCATCATAGTGGGATTACTTGAAATACTAATAAACAACACACTTGCACTTTGTGAAACAATGATCATGTGGTTTTGACAAGTTTCAAAAAGCATGCGGGTAGGATGGACTAACACCACTGTCATTTTTCTCTGCTTCCTTAGTGGTATAGAAATCCACAGGGTTAGAATACTAGAATTACACAAACTCAAAATACTATTCAAATGTCTCTTCTTGCTTCCACTTTTTTGAAATTTCTGCAGTAACACTCAAGTTATTAGGCTCAACGAACATATTTGTTCCTTCGGTTTGAGTATTTTTATCCCCCACATCACGTTTGTTGCCTCATTTCTTAAGAAGTTCTTTCCACCTCTATGAAATCATATTCTCTTCATAACACCACAATTTCTTGATATCTACTTTCGAGGCCAACCAAATCTCCTTCACATACTTCTCTTATCCTTTGCATCATCCCACACTCAGTATGTAGTATAGAATAGTATCCTCTCATAAACAACTCTTTCCTGGTGTGAATCTTTCCCATTTATTCCTACCATTGGTGCTTTTTGATCTCTACACATATTTGATGTCGCTTCTAGCATTCTCTTTTAGAGTCCATTACCTTTAGGCCCTTCAAGAAACTTATTATATCGACATTCCCATTAGGTCAAACTACCATTCCACCCTCTTATGCAGGGCTCGCGCTTCAATCTTAGTAGGGCTATGTCACATAATTTGTTCCATCGTAAGCATCTTTATCCACATTGATATTTTTCTATTAGTCTTTCACATTGTCATTTCTTAAAGAATTTGAGCACTTTGGTTAAAGACTTATGACATTCTATTAAATATAGCATAAGTTAACTCATTAATATTGATTTTCCCACTAAATTAATAATTATATGCAAATAAATTATTTTATAAGTGATTCTGAAAAGTAGTATAGGTTAGCTCAATAATATTGATTTTCCCACTAAATTAATAAGTACAAGTTATCTCATTAATATTCCTTTTCCCACTAAGTATCTCGTTCAATAGTGTTATTGTTATTGCCACACCATCACTTATCCTCGATCTACATTTGGCATGCATGAAATAGATGCATAGCTATGCCAACTCCTACGAAGTACATTGAGCAACTCTAGGAAATGTTACACATGGAATAACATTGTTGGGAACAACTGGCCGAGATCCTACTAACAAATCCATCATTAAGGAGAAATTGTAAACCCTGAAGGAGCATGACTGTGATAATCAAATGTTTACTATTCTCTTCATCTTCTACCATTGTCTTAGCTCAGACCCTGGTCATCTTAGTAGCTTCTCTTTCCATCCTTATGACAACTTATCCTTCTAGTTCAATATCATAATGAAGTGAATGTTTGAAACTTCCTAACCATAAATAACTAAATATCGAGATTCAATACACAAATATGTCAAAAAACATGTATACATTCCCATACCGAGCTGAGGTTGTAGGGAATATGTTCGACATCTTGAGCCAACCAGGATAGGCCGATGGCTCATTTATATGATGTCCAAAAAATTCAGGATCTAAATCTATGTTTAAATACCTTGAAGAGTGTCAAGATGAAACAAGATGTGGAATTGGTGGAAATTCATTTAAAGGTTGAAGGTAGGACAAAGTTGTCTGGAGTTTTATTGTATTTTCAAGGGTATTTGTATTTAGTGATATATCATGTTTTCAATTTTTGAATCCTTTAAAATTCTTCCTTACATAAGGACATAATTTGTTTGAAATTTTATTGTATTTCAAATATATTTATATTTAGTGATATCTCGTGCTAAGAAACATATATATTCATTTGTTGAGATTTTGGTGCAAAATTGGTTGAATCTTTTAATCCAGAATCATTTCATGAGCCTTTGGTGCAAAATTTGTTAAATATTTTAATCTAGAAACAATGAGTTCATATAACATAGTAATAATGAGGGCACCTCCTATTCTTTTTATATTCATTTCTTGAAGCCTTTGGTACAAAATTTATTGAAGATTTTAATCCAAAAAAACTAGGTTCATAGAACATAGTAAATAATGAATGACAACTGGAAGTGAAGAGTTTTACAACTCCACAATGTGGGGATTTATAATACTTATTGTGTAAATGTGCATTAAATTTTGAATATGTATTAGGTATATTGAATATAGCCATTAAAAAATATTGATCTAAACTTTGGATGATATGTATCTAGAAGTTGTAAATATTAAGGTACATATCATCCCACCAATTAGATGGAATTGTGCTTGTACTATTTAATAATTAATCAAACTAAGAATTAATGAAACTATATTGAGTGGGATATTTTCCACCTTACTCAGGACGTGTGTTGTACAGGTCCATTCATTTGAAAAAACCATTGTGAATATACAAGAAACAAATACATGTGGTCATTGAGTCTCAAGAACTCATACGGTCCTAACTGGCCATGGAAAACATGGACTATGGAGTGGAAACAAACACACATGGGAGGAAAGTTGCTTATTGTACTTATCGTCTTCACAATATGGTAAGCCTTGTTAAGCTCACTCTTGATTGTATGGTCCACATATTGAATCTTCTTCAAGAATATCTGCATTAGTGTATATGCTACTAGGATTAATTGGACTTCCCCTAAGATGACTACATATGAGGGTATACAGTCCAAACCGACCACAACTGTCAATTTCTCCTTAGAAATGAATCAAGGCGCACCCATTGGTATGGTGTTCGACTTGATGCCCACACATGTCTTCTATCTCTTCTCAGGCCGAGATGCGATCCCGTCGAACAACAATAACTTTCCTGGATGCGCCACCTACAAGGGGTAATCGAAGGGATTTGACAATGAAGCGCAATGGAACCATTCAAGGTCTCATGCACCCTTGCATTTATTTTAGTCACATCATACACATGATCAAAATCAAGAGCCAAGATGTTTATATCAATAGATCTACTCTTAATGGCCCCATTAGCATAAATTTTCTTGCATGCAGTTGCAACAAATGCCTATTTGAAGCCAAGGTTTCCATAAGCATTTCCACTAACCCTAGCCGTGTCCAAGTATTTGGAGTTGTAGGAATTCCTCCATGAGGCATTAGAAGGGGGGCCAGATCAAGAAATGATGACATTCTTGGGACTCAACCAAGATTCTTCAATGCTAGTCTAGCTGGTTGTTCCATGGGGTTGTCTCATTTAGCTTAGCTTAATGGATTCAAAGGTTCGGTGCAAATATAGAATGTCAAAATTCAGAAAGAAGAAGAAGCAACTAATGTAGGATCAAATTAATGGATTCAAAGGTTATGAGAAAAACCACTCTTCTCCACTCTTATATCTTTGGATTTACGTCCTGAAGATGGATCCTGTTATGGATCGGAAACATTGACCAATAATAAATGGTACTGTGGATATTTCAAATTATTCTGAAGAAAACTCTCACCTCAGAAATCTCAAAAATCCATAATGTCAAAATTTAGAGAGAAGAAGAAGCAACTACTGTAGGAGCAATGGGCAGGTTTGAAATAAATGTGGCTCTGTTGTTCTAGGCTTGCATGGTGTTATATTGTGGCATTAGCTAGAGGAGAAAATAGAGGTGTTCATGCAGGTATCCACACGATGTTGGGAGCTCCGAGGAGGCAGAGAGGTTGAGGAAATATTTTCTCTAAGGTCATTCCCATCACGAACAAGAAAAATATAATGTGAAATGTTATCCTCAACCACATTGATTACAACAGTGTCAAAGTCTCTCAATTGCACCATTGTGAGAGAAAATTCTCAGAGCCTTCTTAGTGGCGAACAATAATTTTTTTTTAATGACTTATTAATTCTTAAAATTAAGGAAAAATAAATCACAAACTCAAGGGATTTAAGTCAAATAATATATAATTAAACCAATGAGAAATTTGATATTTCAAATTTCATAAATATGAAAATATTTTTTTTCCCGAAACAAATCAAATTAATATAGTTTAAAAAAAAAAAATTGGAGAAAGGTTGCAAAGTTGGGTGAAGTAATATAAGGTTAAAGGAATTTGATAGCGAAGTGAAAACTATAGTCCCTAGAAGAGAATCTATTTTCACTATTTTTCAGAATTAAAAATTAATTAAGAAATAAATTTCTACAAATTATATTACTAGCCCCTTTGGAGGCTCTGACCACTGACACTACACACATTGTAGTCTAACACAAGTTACCACACTCGATGCCTCATCATCTTTTTATCACGTCAACCTCCATGCACATTTATACCATTCTCCTTTGCCTACCACCACTACAAATTTGGTCCAAAACCTCGCTTACTCTCCATGATAATTTCTTCCATCCTCCTTTTCCTGCTACTACCACACACTCGGTCCAGACCCTCTATTATTCTTGCAAGTCCAACTATTCATCTCTTACTCTCAACAACATTGTAGCTCATATTTTTATAGGATGGGCCAAAGGTCATAATACCCCTAGCTTGTGAAGAAAGAGTTGTTCAATTTCTTGTGCCATTTCTTCCACTTTCTTCCACCTCCCAACCAACTTATGGAAATAGTGGTAGTGGTGCATAAAACTTTAGAATATATTCATAGATAGAAATACATAGGTACATAAATTTTCTATAGATACTTCTATATATTTTCCAGAAACACAAGAGGGAGGTGTACTAGAGCTTGATACATACAAACTTCTTAGAGTTCACTGCACTTCTATACACCTGTGACATGCATGGCAATGAGAGTGCATCAAATTTTAGAATATATGGAAATACATAGGTACATAACTATTATTTCAGATACTTTTATATATTTGCATGAAACACAAGAGGGAGGTGTACACTAGGATTCAATATACTCTTTTTTCCACTAAACCATTCTAAAGATTTGGGTTGATAAGTGTTAGAGCTACAAATGCTCATTTTACTACTGTAAGAGTGACCTACACATTCTATAATAATATGGAGCACTAAAAAGGGGATGCAACTGAGTCTTGTACTTTCTCGTCCGATGTATCTTATGAAATAATGAAAGGTTCATTTTTGGCTAATAGGTCTGTAAACAGTTCCATTGGCTTAAAATCAAACATCTCTAAACCTTTAGAAAATACAATAGTCAAGAATACACGGGTGTTCCTTTTTGTATTCTTCTTAGGAGCCATATCATCTTTGGTGTGGCTTCTGATGCTTGGAGCTATTGTTAAGTTTGGTAGGTATATCTACAGGTTAATATTATCATAGTAAAATATCATGTTGACACAATAAGCATGTCATTTCATATTACAAATTTTGATCTAGAAGTAATTATTTGGTAGTACAAAAAATACATATTACAATTTAAATGATGAATCCAGGTTCCTTATTCTTTGGATATAAACAATTCAGGAGAGAATTTTCATATGGGATTTTATTTGTATTGTAAATTTTTCATATAACAAGCTTTGTAAACCTTAAAGGGGTGTTTATTCTTAATATATTTGGATTGCAGAGACCAAGATAATGTCTAAATCTCTAGCCTTTAAAGTAGGGGAATGTACATTGGAATGGCATTCTAATAATATAGAAAACATGGAAGGGAAAACCTATTTGCTTATATGATTTAGTCTACCTAACAAACTTTCAATGCAATTGTACCCTGAGGTGCATCGATGATGTCTCATGTTTCTCATTTATGTTTTCCTTTTATTGGTATAATTCTTTTTGTTTTCTTTGTGCACTTGAAATCTATTTAAAATATTTGTTTTTTACTACTCCTCTTTTCATTTTATGTCCAGTTACCCCTACCTTTACCCAATTTCAAGATCACAAGATTTTGGCAAAAATGGAACACATACATAATCCTAGAATATAGGTTAATAATGACTGGCTTCAACTCCATGATTTTAGAGTATCATCATAGTGCCATACTATACCACATCAAGACATTTCATTTTCTTCATCATATTGTTTCAAGTTCTTGGTATCTAAAAGCTTTTACCAAAACACAAATATTTTGTCTTTCTTATCTAGATATAAAATAATCTGATGGAGTCCATATTTTATTTATTTATTGCGCAACAACCTTAGCTTGAACTATCAAAATTCGTTGTGTTAGATTCAAAGACAATAATTTTCTTCCATAGTCATATTATTTCTACTCTCCATTTCATAAAATATTCAACACTAAATTGGTATATTTAAAGATACATAGTTCAATTTTTAAAAACAGAAACAAGATTTTATATTGATATTTACCTAGTGTTAGTTTCTTGTGTTTTCATAGAGTGTATTCTCTTGCTTTGTTTCAGTAGTCTTTAGGTATAGGCTTGAACAAGAATATACACTGTTGCAAAAAGGACCTCAAATGCTCTCTTTGTTGGCCAATTGGTGTCTAACTCCGTCCTAAGGAAATCATTCAAAGGAAAGGTAGTTTAAAGATGCTAGACATTTATAGAGTAATCTAAAGAATACCTTGAAGCATAAAAGTCAATCAATCCATCAGATCTATTAGTATATACAACACCATATAGATAGGAATAGGTAGTGTATGCATGAGTTGGAATAGAAACAAATAAAGCTAGAGCATTTGGTGTGTTTACCTAGTTTTGACAACAACAAAGGTGAAGATAACTCTAATTCCACCCTCAATTGAGATCATAATTAAAACCCATCAGTATGCAAGCTACAAACTCTTGATTCTAAAGCATACATTTATCATACAAGAGTTATGAAGCATATCATCAATCATGTGTGAACAAGTTCATCTTCATTAAACTTGGTCTCAAAATGCAGAGCTATATTGTAATTTGAGAAATTATGATGTGTGTTTATACCTGAGTGGAGTAAGTGTTAGATATAATGTTTATCTTGAATTAAGTGTTAGTTAAGAGTAGAGAAATGTAGAGATCATGTGAGGTAGAGTTTATCTGTACATGAGTGCTTTGGTTATATTATTTAGGAGGTTGTTAGAGCTAGTTGGAGTTCATTTAAAGGTATCAAGGGGTCATAAAGATATAAGAAGGTATTTATCAATAGTGAAATGATGAAAATAATGAGAATAAGACATGATAAAGTATTTTTGGGCATATGATTAGTGTCCAGGAATGGTGTTAACCTTGGTGTTGTTGTAAATAATTTTGAATGCTTGTTGTACCTGAATTAAAATGATGTAATGATGCATATGTGTTTTTTTGAGAAGCAGGAGGTGCATGCTCGATTATACTCGACACCCCAATTTTTTTTTGGTCCAAGTTGCAAAGCTTAGTCATATGTAAGTTGATTTTCCTAGGTGTTCTGTAAGCCCTATTATTTAGGCCTACATGTATTAGTGTGGTATCACATGTAATCATATAGAGTTTATCCCTCTTGTGCAAAGAGAGGATGTGACATCAAGCTGTGGAATAAACCACTTGGATAGGTACAATGTTGGCAAATGTACTCATATGCTAGCTTGATTTTGAATCAAAGAAGTTGAATCTTTGATTAAGGGGGGACTGTGTGAAGTAATTTCATATTTTGAGATGGTTGGGACCAATTTATAATTAAGGGAGAGTCTAACATGTTGATGAACCATGTAGGTGAAAATGGTTCCTAGAGAACTAGCGAGTACAACAGATGGTACCCATGTATCTTGGTAGATGGATTTATTTTTATATGGACATCAATGATCAGTTTTTTGTAGGTACAAAAGGAAGGAGAAACCAAGTTTGAGGATGAAGCCCATAGTGAAGAAAGCTTAATTGAGTGTGTATATTGTAAATTAGTTTCCCCATCATGATGGCTAGTGGTCATAAAAAACAACATGTTATGTTGAAAAGTTTGTGGTGCTCTAAAAACCACTTTGTAGTTCAATGTTCGCGGTAATAGATGGAATTTTGTGGTAAGCTAGAAACCAATTGAGAATTTTAATGGTTAAGGGTAAGCCAAAACCCATAATGGTGTTATGGTTAGGGGTAATCCATAAAACCCATGAGAATTTATGACAAGGGGAAGCAAGTGAAATAAAGCAACACACTCAAAACAACAAGATGACATGAAGGTCATGAACAAAGAATGAAGGCCAATGGCGATGCATCCAAATGAATCCCAACCGCATGAAGACAAAATTTTAAGATAAGGACATGACTCAGATGAAGACCAATACAACCAAAACGAGCAAGTAAAGAAGATTGGACAAGAAGATAAACATTAAGGGGGAGTGATAGATTTAATGTTTATCTTGAATTAAGTGTTAGTTAAGAGTAGAGAAATGTGGAGATCGTGAGAGGTAGAGTTTATCTCTACATGAGTGATTTGGTTCTACTATTTAGGAGGTTGTTAGAGCTAGTTGGATATGAGAGATAGTCTCTAACTAGTTAGCTCCTAGATTGGTGCGTGGCTGATATATTCTCTCAACAAGTTTTTATTATGGTTAATATAGTATTCCTATCTTAAGCCAAAGCTTGATGTTTAAGTATGTAACATTATTTGGTGTTAATATATCACTCAACACAATTTTGGTTTGTGTAAAAATAATGTTTACTCTCCCTTTTCCTTACAATAAGTACTTGCAAATCAGATGGGACACCAATTTAGTTTCATCCTCCATTGAAGCCAAAGGAAATAAAACAACAATGAATGCCAATTCCCACCCCTGTGAAAATGAGGTGGATTCTACATCCATCTTCAATGCCCATTGAAGCTAGAGAAAAGAAAACAACACTCAATGCCAATGCCCGACCCCTTGGAAACAAGTGGATTCTACATCCATCTTCAATGCTTGTGAAAAATAGGGCTACCACATGGAATTCTCTACATTTCCTTCATGCAACAAAACACTAGTCTGCCAGATTAACTGCCACCTGTTTCATCCATGAATGTAAGAGAACGTGGTTAATTGGGACCATCTTGTCTGGAAATGAGACACACTTTCACAATAAAACTAGCAGAAGAGAGGAATAATTTAATCAAGAACGTAAATGACATAACAATCACACAGTACACATATATTTTACCCTGGAAACCCAAACCGGGAAAACTAACATTCCTTGAGCGTTCTGCTTTCTTGTTGTCTTATTTAATATGAATAAAAGGTTACATGTCAAACCTTGCTCCACACCTAAGACACAATCGACATCATACCCTCTTTCTTACCCAAGAATAACCCTGTAGCCAATTCGGTTTACATGTGCATGACCAACAATGTACATCTAAATATTTCTCTAAATATTAACTATCTTACAATTAGCCTTTGCAACATTACAACACACCTCTTTATAGGATTTACAATAGGAAAAAACCTAAAGAAATGGCACCCAAAAATAGTTACGGATCCATGTAGATCATTGGATGCAAATCCCGTGAATCTTGGGATTCTGTTATAGTCGACTACCAAGTCGTATTAACCGTTGACTACCAGTCGACCTTCATTTGATCTTTAGTCGATCGTCACACGCCTACCTGCCGACCTCTTGTTGGTTGACCTCTTCGACTTGTTTTCGATTCCTTTACCACGTCGAACTGCCTTGACCTTTGAATTCAACTTTACTCAGTCGACTAACCTTGACCTTCAACTTGCTGTCAATCCACCTCGACTTCGACTGTCAGTCGATCCACCTTGACTTTCATTGCAAAGAATATAACAACACAACATTCTCCCACTTGTTGTCTTCTTTTATGAAACTAGGAGATTCCTGAACTTTTGTTCACAGACCCAGAGTAGCAATGCTCATTGCCTCTCTGCACCATGAGAACTTCACAACACTCACATACTTGGTAAATGAGTCTGCTATGTTTTCCAATGTGTCTACTTTCTCCAGTAGCACCTTGTTTCTTTCTATCATGTCTCTCATGAAATGGTATTGTACATCAATGTGCTTAGTATTTGAATGATAAACATGGTTCTTTGCTAGAAATATTGTGCTTTGACTATTACAACTTATCTTCATAGCTCTCTACTCAAACCCGATTCCCGAACACAACTTTTGCAACCATACTGCCTCTTTTCTTCCATGAGTGGCTACCATGTATTCAACTTCTGTTGTTGACAAGGTTACGAACACCTGTCACTTGCTCATCCAACTTATTTCTCCACCAAACATATTGAAGATGTATCCGTTGGTCAACCTCCGTCGATCCATATCTCCAAACCAGTCGACATCGACAAAGCCATGTACATTTAATTCACCACTGTCAACTCTAGGTTTTTCTTGGTAGCATATAGCATAGTATTTTGTGCCACACAAATACATGAATACTCTCTTGACAACTATCCAATGCTTCTTCCCTGGTGTCGACATGTACTTACTCAAAAATCCCACTGCATGGGCAATGTCTGGTCCAGTGCATACCATCACATACATTATACTACCAACAACACTTGGATAGGGAACACATGCCATGTCCTCTATTTATTCTTATGTCCTTAGACACTATTCAATAATTAGCCTTGCTCCCACAAGAATTGGCACCTTCACCGGTTTGCAATTCTGCATGTTGAAATGTTTCAAAACTGTTTCAATATACTTCATCTGATTCAACCAGATCTTTCTAGAGGCTTGATGTCTCTTAATCTCCATTCCCATAATGAAGTTAGCTGCATTGAGATCCTTCATGTCGAACTTGGAGGATAACTTCTTCTTCACCTCCTTTATTGTGTCCATGCTATTTCCAATCAACAACATGTGACTCATCGACATACAAAGCTACACATATGAAACTCCCACCTTCTTCCTTGGAATATATGCAGTGATTAGTTTTGCTTCTCATAAATCCTAAACTAAGGATGTATGTGTCAAAATTCTGGTACCACATCCTTGGTGATTTCTTTAGACCATAAAGGGATCTTTTCAGTTTACACACCAACTCTTTATTTCCCTTTACAAAAAATCCTTCAGGATGTTTCATGTATATTTTCTCTTCCAAGCACCCATGTAGGAACGTTGTATTCACATCCATATGTTCTATTTCTAGATCAAATGTTGTATCCAAAGACATTAGTACTCTAATGAAAGTTAATTTTTCAACAGGGGAAAAAATTTCATCGAAGTTGACTCCCTCGACTTGGGAATATCCTTTCGCTACCAGTCGATCTTTGAATTTCTTGACTTGACCTGCGACATTCATATTCTTCTTGAATACCCATTTTCTATTGATGATATTTCTTCCACCAGGTAACTTGAATAAGTCCCATGTCTCATTCTTGTGCAAGGATTCCATCTCTTTGACCATGGATTCCTTCCAAAGTTTACCCTCTACCAAGTCGACTACCTCATCAACCGACTTGGGCTCATCATTGATGGCAGTTAACATGAATGCGGAATGGAAGTCATACAGACTATACCTTTCGACTAGTTTTCTTACTCTTTCTAACCTCATTACAACCATAGTTGTTTGTTCCACCTCTTCCTTTGATTCAATTGACTCATTTGAATCATCTTCTTTGTTCCTTAGTTCAAACTACACTGTCTCAGAATTATTATCAGTATGAACAACTTCTTCATGCTCAAACTTACCTCCGACTTCTTTGAAGACGACATCTCTACTGTACACTATTCTCCTTGATGCAGGATACCAGAGCTTATTTCCTTTCATTCCTTATTTGTATCCAATGAAGATACATTTGACTTCCTTCTTGTTCAACTTGATCCTCTTTTCCTTGGGAACATGCACAAATGCATCATAGCCAAATACTTTGAGATGTGAGACCGAATGATTCTTACCATACCATACCACATGTGGAGTCATGTCGACTAGCACCGACGAAGGAGACATGTTCACTAGATAACTTGCAGTGTCGACTGCCTCCGCCCATAATTCTTATGCAATCCCAACACCACTGAGCATGCTCCTTTCCTTGTCCATCAACATTCTATTCATTCTCTTGAAAACTCCATTTTGTTGTAGGGTATATGGTGTGGTAGTTTGGAGTGCTATGCTACACTACTTGTAGAATTGACCAAATTCTTTTGCACAAAATTCACCACTGTTGTCAGTTCTCAACAACTTAATATTCTTATCTATCTAGTTTTCTAAAAGAGATTTAAACTCTTTGAATTTATCGAAAACTTATGATTTATTCCTCAGGAAATATATCCATGTCATCCTGGAAAAATCATCTATGAAGGAGACATAATATAGGGATCCACCAAGTGAAGGCACTGAAACCGATCCAAACACATCACTATGCACTAATTCTAGAATCCCATTTTCCCTTGTCTCTCCAGATAGGAACGTCACCCGACTTTGTTTTCCATATATGCAATGTTCAAAAAAGTCGACTTCTAAACCACATTCAGGAAAACCTTTGACCATACCTTTTATGTGCATAGATTGAAGTCCTTTTTCTCCAATGTGTCCCATCCTCTCACACCATAGCATGGTAGGGTCAAATTTATGATGACTTGTCGAGTCAATTTGAATCGACTTAGCCCAAGTCAAGTCAATTCGAGTCAAAGTCAATGTTGAGTCGACTTGAGGAGAAATAATTTTATTGCATCCATTCAAGTCGACACTTCCTAACAACTTGTATAGGGTTCCAATATTAACTCCTTTCATTAAGGCCATCACACCTCTGACCATCTTGCACAAATCCTTCTGAAATAGAGTGTGCACTTCAACATCACTCATATTGCTGACAGATATCCAGTTTCTTTCCAAACCCAGAATGTGTAGCACACCTAGAAGTGTTCTTTTCCTCCCATCCTACAGTATAAGTCAAACTCTTCCTTTTCCGACAATTTTGGTTGTCGAGTTGTCCCCCAAGAACACATAACCTCCATCATATCATTCATACTCATAGAACCATTCTCTATGTGGTGTCATATGATCAGATTCTCCTGAGTCGATCAACCAAACATCTTGATCTGACTGTGTACTGGTCGACACCAGGTACACATCGCCTCCATTATATGGAGTCGTCTTTCTCTCATTTCACTGCTTCTCATCAAATCATGTACTGACTTCCATCACCCTCGACTTGAAGTCATTTTGATCCAGATTTATGAGAGGAATGAAATGAATAACAAACTGAATACAATAAAATAGATATATGGAGAATAATAACAAATATCCAGTGAACAATAACTTCTATTGAATAAATAAAATACGCTGAAACTGTAAAATTGCATAACTGAAAACAACTTGATCGAATGGTGGTAGCTATCTCTGAGAAGAGATGTGGTTGCTACGCACATTTGTCTGAGCATAATGATTACAACGAGTATCTAGAGGCCTTTTTAACATTACTCATGAATTCCAATACCCTAGACATCCAAAAACCTAACCCTAGGAGATGAAACACCAAAAGTTATGTAGGCCCTGATGGGTAAGTTGGTACCTCAACTTCTTGAGGTCATAAATTTTGCATACGACCTCCGTTTTAGGTGCGTGATAGCCCGTTGAGAAGTTATTTTCAAGAAATACACATTATGCCTTCAAACTCTGACTCCATCTATAGTTTGAATGTGGAAAGCCAAAAAAACACTGCTTAGAGCCCCAAAACGTCCCTAGAAGTACAAAAAGATGTACTAACATGAAAAATTGCAAAATAAGCCAGTTGGATTAGGTGGGCAGCCACCAATATCCACATGGAAGTTGTGTATGGCTTCAGACAACCCTGAAAGTGTAGAACCCACAATTACAAAGAATTATAGAAGAACGTGCTGAACTAAAATTGTCAAAAGGAGCCAATTGGAATAGGTGGGTGGCCACCAATATCCACCTGGATCAGTCCTCCCACCTTAGGAAGAAATGGTATCCATTGCGTTGAGTGCCCCCATCAGGTGAGGAAATTTTTGTTGAATTTGGCCTTGGGTGAGCCATTTTCCTTGGTGCAGGAGTGACATTCTTCAGTGTTGTGCCAAGGGATTTTATGGTATTCACACCACTTTCTCGTGTCCTTCTTCGACTTCTCATTACCCTTATTTTGTTGCATCTTGGAATGGTTTTCCTGAGAGTGGCCATATTTTCTCTGTCCCTTGTTTTTTGGGTTGGGGCCGCTTTTTCCTTGCTTCAGCTGTGAGGAGTTTGTAGATCCAAACTCTCGCCTCTTCTTCTTAAACTTTTTCTCGATCTTGACAACATATTTGTAAGCCGTACCCAATTATGCGATCTCCAGAAACTCCATTTTATTTAATGTACCTATGCAGACAACTGCAGTATTTGAGCACCAAATATCATTCAGATTATTTTATACTCAATTTGGTACACATGGTATGGAAAATATTGGTGAAATCTGGTACTGTCTGGTCCCTTTCCTGACACATGGTGGTCCATCTTGTGTATTGGTTCTCACAGCTTCCAACAGGGTAGTACTGTTCTTTAATGGAATCCCTAAAATAATCCCATGTGGGGGTAACCGCAAATATTGCATATTCCTCTATGTCCCTTTGCTCAGAGTAAGTATCCCACCAGTCCTTAACATGGGGGATGGCCTTGCGGAGGGAAAAAGTAATCTTTTCCCTATCGAAAAAATTGTGGACCGAAAAATACCCTTTGAGAAGATTCAACCATTTATCTACAACATCCACATCTATCAGTCCTTCAAATAATGGAATATCAAAATTTACTTGTACCTTGAAGGGGGTTGCATGGCCTCTTGATGAAGATGCGTCTCTTGTGGGCAGTTGCCGAAGGATCTGTGCAAAGTTGTCCATCATTTCATTCCCTTCTCGCGCAAGGGATTCCTTGAGAAACATTTTAAAAGGATCTCCTGCTCCATCATATTTCTTTTCCTCTCCCATGAGTTGTTTTCGAGCTCGACGCGACTGATATTGAAAAATCTCATTGGTTCGAGTCCCAACTTCTTGTACCCAGATCTTGTCAGGGACATGCACGAAGAAAAATAAAATAAGAGCAGACCGCTCTGATACCACTGATCCAGATTTATGAGCGAAATGAAATGAATAACATACTAAATACAATAACACAGAGATACAGAGAACAATAACATATATCTAGTGAATAATAACTTCTATTGAATAAATAAAATACGCTGGAACTGTAAAATTACAGAACTGAAAACAACTTGCTCGAATGGTGGTAGCTATCTTTGAGAAGAGATGTGGCTACTATGCACATCTGTCTAAGAAAAATGATTACAATGAGGCTCTAGAGGAATTTTTAAAATTACTCATGAATGCCAAAACCCTAGACATCTAAAAACCTAACCCTAGGAGATGAAACACCAAAAGTTATGTGGGCCCCAATGGGTAAGTTGGTACCTCAACTTCTTGGGGTTGTAACTTTTGCATACGACCTTCGTTTTAGGCACGTGATAGCCCATTGGAAAGGTATTTTCAAGAGATACACATTATGCCATCAAAATTTGACTCTGTTTGTAGATTGATTGTGGAAAGCCAAAAAAAACTTTTTAGGGCCCCAAAATGACCCTGGAAGTAAAAAAAGATGTACTGACATGAAAAATTCTAAAATAAGTCAGTTGGATTAGGTGGGTGGCCACCAATATCCACCTGGAAGTTGTGTATGGATTTAGACAACCTCGAAAGTGTAGAACCTACAATTACAAAGAATTACAGAAGAACATGCTGAACTAAAACTGTCAAAAGAAGCCAGTTACAATAGGTGGGTAGCCACCAATATCCACTTGGATCACCTTTTTGTAATGCCCAAATTACATTTCCAACATATTCTTGTCAACTGAACATAGGATTTAGATCTACCCTTCGACTTAGACTTTCTACTAGAGATTTTTCTTTTATCTCTTTCAATTGGTCGACCTCTCACCACTAAAACATCTTTGGTTGATCCTTCCATGTTCTTTCTTCTCATTTCGTCTGACAGTAGAGAAATAACCACATCTTATAGCACCAATATGGTTGTATTACTCGCTATAGCCATGCATAAGCTATCCCATAATAGGCTAATACACTTCTCCTCCTTAGCGATTTTAATATCCACAGACGATAACTGGATTAAAATGGAATTAAATGCATTTAAATGCTCAGTCACCGAAATGCCATCACTCATTCTAAGAAGATACAATTTATTTATGAGAGAAAAATTATTTACTAGAGATTTCGATTGGTATAATATTCCCAATTTGTCCCATAGTTTCTTGTCCGAATCTTCGCTTGAGACATTCATTAGTATTGAATCTACAAGACAAAGCCGAATCATATTTCTTGCTCTTCTTTTGAGTTTCTACCATTCTTATGTCGACATGCCTGTCGGTTGGGTACCTAGAGAGACCATTGTCCATTATTCTCGATCTACAAGAAGATCTTCCATTTTAAGCTTCCAAAGCTCAAAATTCTGGCCATTGAATTTTTCTATCTCTATTCTTGAACTGCTTGCCATTCTTTAACACGATCTTTAACACAATTTATGACTTACAACTCTTAATGTACCTAGGGTTTAGCTCTCAGATTCAAGATTGGTAAATCAAGATTTGATACCAAACGTCAAATCTTAACTCATCTCTAATACCACATGTCATGAAATGAGATACACTTCCACACTAAACCTAGCAGAAGAGAGGAATAATTTAATCAAGAACATAAATGACACAACAATCACATAGTACATATAGATTTTACCCTGGAAACCCAAACTGGGAAAAACAACATTAATCCTTGAGAATTCTGCTCTCTTGTTGTCTTATACGATATGAATAAAAGGTTACATGTCTAACCTTGGTCCACACCTAAGACACAATCGACATCATAGCCTCTTGCTTATGCACATACAACCCTGTAGCCAATTCGACTTACATCTGCATGACCAACAACCTACATCTAAATATTTCTCTAAAGATTAGCTATCTTATCGTTAGCCTTTAGATAATTACAACATGCCTCTTTATAGGATTTAGAGCAGGAAAAACCCTAAATAAATGGCGCCCAAAAAGTGGTTACAGATCCATGCAGATAATTGGCTACACATATTGCAAATCTAAGGATTATGTTACAATCGAATACCAATTTGTATTACCCATCAACTACCAGTCAACCTTCATTCGGTCTTCAGTCGGTCACCGCATGCCCTCCTATAAACCTCTTGTCATTTGACCTCTTCGACTTGCTGTCGATGCCTTTACCATGTCAAACTGCCCCAACCTTCGACTTTACCTGGTTGACTAACCTCGACCTTCGACTTGCTACCGATCCACCTCGACTTCGATTGTCAGTTGATCCACCTTGAATTTCACTGCAAAGAATATAACAACCCAACATGTATCATACTTGATAAATTAAATTATATGATGTATTTTCCTATAGTACTTGGGACCTACCTTCGAGTCCCGTCATGATATTTGGGTCGATGACTTAGCTATCTCATAAATAGATATCTTTCTCTACCCCATATCTCCCTTAGACACATTTAGTTGTTAGCAAGTCATTGACTATTATTTTTAATGCACGTGTAAAAGTGTTCCTTTGACATGTGGATTGCGACTTCACCACCATTCCCAGTGAGGTTTAGTGCAGGGTGCCTACATTCTGGCCTGTCTGGAAGAATGGAAAAAAACTAGAGGGTAAGAGGGAAACATAATATGGATCACTCCCACTCATAACCACATGCATGGATGGGATATCCACTAGAGCATAAATTACAAGAGACCCCGCTGCATCCGTGAGGATCAATAGGCTCTTGCTTTTTCTTAAGTTATACTTCTATCATCCTCCATGGTTGATTTAAACATGATTTTATGCACATTGAAATAATGTTTAATATGTAAGGGTGAATGTTGCCCTATGGTAAAACCACATAGATAATGTGGTTGGTTGTTGGTGCTACCAAAGGGAATGATAGAAGGGGGGTGTGCTCATTTCTCTTAGCTACTTGATTAATGCTCTGGTTTCTTGAACTTTAGGCCCCTCTGACCTTCATTTGATTAATTGGAACTGTACTAGATTCAACAAATTTGAAACCAATCCTATTAAAGGAATTGACCTTGCATTAACCATTGGGCCCAAAATGGTTTCGACTCAATTCTTTATCCTCCATGAAATTATTTCGTTGAAAGCCTAAGAAGAAGGTGCAATGAAGAGGTTTAAGTTTGTGCCAGAGGGTGGCATGGGAATTTGTTGGAGCATGCGAGAAACTATAAAGCTTGACCTTTTGTGTTGATACATAGAGTCTAAAAGTTTGCAAAGTCCCGACTTATTAATTCCATGGAATATATGTAGCTTGCAAGTTGCAAAGTTTTTAGATTCATTTTTCTCTCTTGGTAGTTAAGTAAAACATGCATATTAAACATTTAAGGTTACAATGGCCTTGGCTTTGGTTTAAAGGCTATTGCTCAAGGGTGATTATTATGTTCACTGAGTATTATTACGTTAATTTATAATTCCTTCAATAAAGTATATTTTTAAAGGTAATTGGTGCATGTTTAATAGAGGCCTTCATGTTGAAACCATCCAAGAGACATGGAGGCTTACAGTGGATTCTCAATGCTTTTCATATTTAGTTTTTTTTTTCCAGTATTTTTCAACAGGGTTATGGGAATAGTGTGTGTAGCTGCATTGTTCATAACCTAGGGTCTCATATGGACTAGGCGGTTCAACATCTTTACTGAAGACAATTACAATTACTACATGGCTTAGATCACTTGTTTAATTAGTGAAGAGGATAATCATGTGAAACTACCTCCCTACATTTATGGATGAAGTTGCATAAGACATATCTACCCATA
>ML780613.1:1245524-1287050 GCA_009831015.1 Picea engelmannii | reverse complement strand
TATAGGCAATGGCTGATAAAAACCCGCGTTCTGCTTTCTGCCTTTCGAATGTTGACAAATCCTGCATCTGTCAACAAATATTTTAACATCTGCTCGCATCCCTGGCCAAAAATATGATTCGCTCAGTTTTGCGAATGTCTTATCGTGACTAAAGTGTCCTGCTAATCCACCGCTATGTTTCTCCTTTAGCAGGTTCTCCCTCATGGAGCAATTTGGAATGCATAACTGGTTGCCTATGAACAACAATCCCTCCTGGATCATGAAATCTATCCATGGGCTCCGATCCCTGAGAACGAGATTGTCAGCTGCTTCATACGCTTATGAAAAATCTGCATCTCCTGTGTACATGTCCTTCAGATTCTCAAAACCCAATGTCTTGAATCGGAACTCCTGCAACAGTAAACATTTCTTGCTCAAAGCATCAACCACTTTGTTAGCAGTTCCTGAAATGTGTTTTATCACAAATGTGAAATTCTGCATATACTCTACCCATTTTACATGCTTCTGGTTTAACTTATCTTGTTGACTCACAAACTGCAATGCATGATTGTCACTGTACAACACAAATTCCTTTGGGATCAGATAATGCCTCCACTTCTTTAATGCCTGTATGATGGCATAAAACTCTTTATCGTACGTGGAGTATTTCTGCTTTGCTTCATCCAACTTCTCACTGAAACATGCAACTGGCCTGTCCTCATGACTTAAGACCACTCTGATAGCATATCAGCTGGCATCACATTTCACCTGAAATGTCTTTTGAAAATCAGGCAACACCAGAATTGGTTCCTCTGTGATCTTTCGCTTCAACAGATTGAAGATTTTCTCAGCCTCTGCTGTCCAATGAAAAGACTTGTGTCGCTTCTTCACTGTGTCCATCATCACTGCGCTAATTCCACTGAAGTTCCTAATGAATTTTCTGTAGAAACTAGCCAGTCCATGGAAACTCCTCACCTCGAACACATTTCTCGGTGATGGCCAGTTTTTTATCACTTCCACTTTTTCTGGATCCATCTTTAACTCATTCGCTGAGATAACAAAACCCAAATAAATGAGTTCTGTCTGCATAAATGAAGACTTCTTCATATTGATCAACAACTTCTCTCGCTTTAGCTTCCTCATCACAATGGCTAAATGTTTCAAATGTTCAGCCTTCGTCTTACTATAGATCAATATATCATCCAGGTATACGACTACAAACTTTCCGATGAATTCCTTTAGGACTTCATTCATCAGCCTCATGAATGTGCTCGGCGCGTTTGTCAAGCCAAAAGGCATGACCAACCATTCATACAAACCTTCATTTGTCTTGAATGCTGTCTTCCATTCATCACCTTCCCTCATGCGAATCTGGTGATATCCGCTTTTCAGATCAATTTTTGAAAAATAATTTGCCCCGCTCAAGCAATCCATCAGATCATCCATTCTCGGCAGTGGAAATCTGTACCTGATGGTAATTTTGTTGATTTCTCTAGATTCGGTACACATTCTCCAACCTCCATCCTTCTTCGGACTTAGCACCATTGGAACGACACATGGACTCAGGCTTTCCCTGACCAGTCCTTTGTCCAACAAATCCTGGACCTGCTTCTTGACTTCCTCATTTTCCTGTGGTGTCAATCTATACGCAGCCTTATTCGGCAAACTGGCTCCTAGTATGAGGTCGATGTGATGACTCACACTCCTCATCGGTGGAAAAAAATGAGGTAGTTCGTCCACGATGATATCAACGAACTCTCCCAGCAGTTCCTGAATCTCATTCGGTAAGTCATCCACTCTTGTGCTAGTCAGAACAATTCTCGGTTTCCTGACCACAAAGAATTGTGGATATTCCTTCTTCTCCATCTCTATGAGAAGTTCCTTCCCACTCATGAGAAGTATGGTACTTCTTACTTCCGGCTTCACCTCCTCATCCTTTTTCGGAAGCAATCTGTGTGTCCTCCCATCCTTCTCCAAAGTATATGTGTTCATTCTCCCGTCATGAACCACATTTCAGTCATATTGCCATGGTCTACCCAACAATACATGATAGACATCCATGGGAATGACATCACATAGGACCTTATCCTTATATTCACCCATTTTGAAATCAACTAAACATTGTTTAGTGACACTCACCTGATGTCCCTTCTGCAGCCATGAAACCTTGTATGGACTCGGGTGATCAGTCGTATCCAGCTCTAGATTTTCTACCATCTTGGTCGAAACAGGGTTATCTGTGCTTTCGCTGTCCACAATGACCTTGCACTTCCAGCCCTTGGTTTTGCATGTAGTCCTGAACAGTCGGCTTCTCTGATTTGTGTCCTCCACCTCTTTCTCGGGCGTTAAGAGAACCTTATGCACCGTCAGCGACCTTCCTGCTTCGGTGTCTTCATTCTCAACATCACGCCTGTGCGCCTCAGCGATGTGAGCTTCTCCTTTGTCCATTTTCCTATCTGGACAATCAACAGCTTTATTTCCATCTTTCCCACATGTAAAACATGTGATGACTCCTCCTCTGCCTCTTCCCCTACCTCTGGTACGAGGAAAAGTGTTCGCGTCAGCATATCCGCCACCCTGCTCTGTATGCTATCTCCTCGGCTCAACATATTGTTGTCCTCGCTGTGAGGTTCCACCTCTCTCAATCTTACCCTGAGGCTTCTTCCATTCCTCCTTGGGCTTCTGAAATTTCTCTTGGGTAACTGCCTTGCCTCTGGGTTGACTTCTGCCTCGCCCTCACTGACCTTGCTTACGGCTCAGCTTCTCCTCGGCTTTCAGAGCCATCTGGTAAGCATCCTCAACCGTTCTAATAGTTGCCATGCTTAATTCATCCTGAATGTCATATCTCAGACCATTCAGATATCTCGCCACCTTCTCATCATCACTCTCCCAATGACCTGCTCTGATATTGAGCTTGTAAAACTCCTCGGTGTACTCTTTCACCATCATCAACTTCTGCCTCAGGTTCTGCATTCGCCTGAACAATGTGATCTGGTAATCTTTAGGGATGATTTTTTCCTTCATCTTAGCTATCATTCGATCCTAGCTTTTAATCTTTTGTTTTCCTTTGGAACGTCTGTCTGCCTGAAGCTCATCCCACCATAATGCTGCATGTCCCTTCAACTTAGTGACATCATGCCTTACCTTTTTATCCTCTTCGATATCTTCATAATCGAAGTAGGTGTCAAGAGCTCTGATCCAGTCCAACAACTCTTCTGCATCCAAGCTTCCTTCGTAAGCTGGAATATCCATTTTGGTCTTGGAACTCATCCCGGCGATAGCTTTAATCAATCGCTCAGTTGATGCCTCCTCTGCTGTGACCTCTCCTTGTGGTACAGCTTCAACTTCACCTTCAGAGTCACTTAGATCTCCAGTATTTGCTGTGCGTCTCTGCGCTGCTTCCATATCTTCCATTCTGGCACGAAGATTTCATATTTCCCTTTCCATCTCTACATTCTGTCCTTGGCTACTTCTTTCTCTGGACATTTCTCTTTCCCCCTCTGGATTGGGTGATTGTCTACCTCTTCTCGGCGGCATGGTGAAAATTTATTCTCTCTGCTACCGAAAACAAAGAGAACTCTTCTCCCGCTCTGATACCACTTGATGACAACGCACCACCCCGGGCACGTCCACGATCACCGGGACCTTCTTTTTCCCGGGCCCGAAGAGTTAAAACTCTTCCAACTCCTTTCAGGAGTTCTCAATACCCACAGAAATCTCCTTCTGGCGATCTCCCCTTTGCCTTATCGGGAAATCGGTTTTCATGAGTTTGAAATGCAAAGAACTCGCACTTCAGGAATCCCCGATCCTCGATCTCCGATGCCACCTGTCGTCTCCTCAAGACGAGGCTTAGTCCTCCGACACCTGTCCTCCACTCGACACGGTGATCGTATGGCTATCGCGCTTCGGAGTTCGGAATTCCTCCTGTAGCGATTTCTACAACAGTGAAAGTCCCGAAACGCCGATCCCCGATACACGTGCGGGTGTCCTCTTCCACGTCACCCCTCCTTGTCAGGTTATCAGATATCGCGAGATCGCAATTCCTGCTGCAGCATTTTCTTTGCATGTGAAAACCCTGAAATGCTGAACCTCGACTCCTCGGGATCTTGCGCCACATGTCCCCACTATGATCGACGGCTCCAAATTCGTCGAAAAATCGCTAATCGCGATTCCAATGGGCTCAAAACTCTCATCTTCGCAAACCCCGATTCTCCGATGAGCCGAATCGCGATGACTCTTGGGCTATCCTTCTGCACGCTTAGGTTTAACCTGGGTGCAACTTCCCTGTGATCTGACGGTCGACGGGACTTCGCGAGACTCCTCGGCAAGACCTGGCCGTCGATTCCTCTTCCTTGAGGATTTCTTCCGCTCTAAAGCTCCGTCCTGTTCAAACCTTCTCCTAGGTCTGCCTCCACGATATCACGAAGGAACTATCCCTCCTGAGCTTGTCAACTCTGACTCCTTCATAGATTTTTCACACACTTCTCATGCTCAACCTTCAACAACTCTCAAAGTGTTGAGTCTTCCAGACTCTGTGCACTCACAACCACAGTAGTCTATGCCTCCTTTAGCTCAGACTAGCCACTGAGACTTCCAGTTCAACCTGTACTTCTCCTGCACGACTCTACCAACCCAAATCAACTTCTGGGCGAATGAGAATAAGGGTTTAACTGTCGAGCCTCATCAACGCACTCTATGCAGATGAATTCAACTGCACTCTATGCAGGAATCTCCCGGCTCAAATAGAGAAACAATTGAAACTTATTCTCTCCCCTCTCAGACTTCAGTTAAACCTATGAAACCTTAAGCACAACATATTCAAAACAAATGCATGACCAGAAAACAAACATTCATGAGTACATAAGAAACATACACAGAGAAACAACACCAACCATGAAATTGAATCAAAGACTCTCTTCTATTAATTCAAAAACATYTGTACATGGGTATTCTTCAMAAATTCTHTGCTTKCTCTCTCYTCTTGCTCCTGAATGAATGATTCTGAATTWTGTTACAATGTACAAGTGAGGGTGTCTATATCCGTTTTCCCTCTCAGACTCTAAAACTGTCTAATCTAGACTTAAACATCTATCTACCTGCATTTAAATCTAATAAATGCCTCCTATCTAATTCAGACAAGAGTGTAAGGCTCGAGGTCTGATACAATACAACATGCTCTCCTTCATAAATGTTTCCTTGAAGGATATGGCGCTTCATCTTTAATGAAAATTCAAAAAGTTATCTAGCTTATATGTCATGTGTTTAAAAACGCATGCGCTGGCTCCATACTGCTGAGTTGGCGATGCTCCTGCATCAAATTTCTAGAACTACTACAAACTAAAACTCCATCCAAAGAAGGGAATGCAAGATTTCCCTCTTAAGTTCTGGAAACACAGTCTCAGTTTCTAACCCCAAAAACCCAAATAACTGAAAAACCCAAATCCCAAAAAATTCCCTTTCTTCCCAACCCCCTCTCTTTTTTGTAGATCTCGGAACACATTGTAATCTCCATCTAAAAGATCACTACAATAATTATGAACTATATAAAATAGAGCAAATGAAAATATATCCTAAATTGGGTAAGACAAATCCCTAAAATCATCGAGCAAAATGACAAGAACTGAGAGACATGGAAAAATCAATTATTGAAGGTGGGAGAAATCTGTTAGCAAGGATGCTCCGCATCATCCTCCCCTTATTTTAGAGATTATGAATCTTTTGGTTCAAGATTGTTAAAAATTTGAGCTTAAAACACTTAGTTAAATCTTGATTTCAACCTCCAATATCACTATAATTGTAATGCACTAAAATACTATCATTCTACAACAATATATGATCATAAATACATTAACTAAGCAATAAAACAACAATGGAAAAACAATGAACAATAGAAAAATCACACACTTGAACACTAGAAATTCTAGGCAATGCCCTTGGAAAAACCCACTATGGGTAAACTAATTTCAAGAAGATTTTATTATTGAGCTTCACGAAAACATTTCTAAGTTACCGTAGTAGAAATATCAACATTTAATTCACAATAACATATCTCCAAAATCAACACATGAACTCCTTGAGAATCATGACAAACTCAACTTCATCGATTTCCATGCACTATAAATGCACCTAGATTTGATTAAGAAGTACAATACTCAGATGTACAGATTACCACAATAGAACCTCTCGAAATTTGTGCCAAACTCAACTGAACTTGATGTCTCAAATTTCGTGCCTTTTCTTTGTTGTACGGATAACCATAAATGTTGTAAGGACTCCTCCTTTAGCTGCTGTACAGACTGAGCTACTGAATGTTGAAAATTCTCTTAGATGCTTGCCTATCCCTACCCTGGAATGCGTGCCAACCCAACTTGTTGCTTCTCTCTTTATATAAGATCAAAATCTCTCTTGGGATGATTGACTCTTCACCTTCCCTCTCACCTCTCCTCAAAAAGTGTGCCCTCTCCTTCTCTTGTGTGCCCTTTATGCATGCTCAACATGTAACTGCCCTAACCCTTGATCTTCCAATGAGATAGACAATCAAGATATAATATTTCCCTCATGAGATCAACGGTCGTGACTTAATCGTATGTTGAGATCACTTAAGTCACTTAAGTGACCCACACCCTCATAATTCACTTTACACATTAAAATATCAAAAGTCTCAACTTTATAAAATCACTTTATAAAAATAAAGTCACTAGGGAGAAATGTGCTCAGTCACTTCCGCATGTTGGGCATCGTCAATGCAGAAGTACCTCCGAGCTACCAAATCTAACAAAGATCACCTAGTGTAGTTTCTCAACTATAATTAATTAGGTTAGTCTCTATGATCCAAGTGTTGTAGGAATTTGATAGACCTCCCCTCTTAACAAAATATAGCTTATATGACTTGGAATGTGTTGTAGAAAATTTGGTGTCTAACACTTGTTCAACCTATTCTCTTTTTTCTTTCTTTGCAAAGTGTTTGGTCTAGTTGTTTTCCTTCTCATTCTAATCATCATCCATCTGGTCATCATTTGTCTCGGTTGAGTGTGAGTGAAGGTCAGGAACATTTAAAATAGCACTAATGTCTATATCCTTTGACAAATAAATCAGATAATCATTTTCATTTATCCTTTTCATAATTTTACAAGGACCAAATTTCTTAGGAATTAACTTGTTGTAAATACCTTTGGGGTACCTCTCCTTACGGAAATGTATCATGACCATTTCTCCTTCCTGCAAAACTTTTTTTCTCCTATGAAGATCAACATGTTTCTTATATTGTTTATTCATTAACTACAATTTGTGCTCAACTTGTTGATGTATTTCATGAATATTCTCTGCAAAATATGTAGCTCTTGGACTGATATATAGATTTGTAGGCATCTCAACTAAGTCTACAATTCCTTTAGGATTGACACCTTATACAATTTGAAATCTGGATTTCCCTGTAGATCTATTTATGCTAGAATTAAGGGAAAATTTAGCTTGGGGTATTTCTAAATCTGGTTGTTGAGGATTGTCACACACTAGGCACCTTAATGAATTTCCAAAGCTCCTATTCACCACCTCATTTTGACCGCCAGTTTGGGGGTGGTACGCTGAACTGAACTGCAACCTGATATCCAATTTTTTCTAAAAGACCCTCCAAAAGTGGCCTATGAATTTGGTGTCCCTATCACTAGTTATAGTTTTTGTAATACCATGTAACCTTACTATTTCCATAAAGAAAAAATGTGCCACTTGGATTGCATCATTTATATTCCTACAAGGTATGAAATGGATCATTTTGGAAAAGCAGTCCACTACTACAAACATATAATCATGACCCCTTTGGGTTCACGACAGTCCCAAGAAAAAATCCATTGAAAGATCAATCCATGGTTCCTTTGGCATAGGTAAGGGAATATAAAAGCCTGTATTTTGTTGTCGTCCTTTTGCTATTTGACACACCCTACAGGTAGAAACAACCTTGTTCACATATTTTGTCATATTCTTTTCTCACCTTGACCCATGGGGAATGCAAAGTTGAGAACCCCTATACAAAAATCCATCAAATAATAAGAAGTCTTCAAATGAATGTAAACCAGTAAGGTATTGTCCAGTTAGAATTGCAATAATGTTGCCAAAGTATGGATCATTGGCATATTCACTCTTCATTTCTTTAAAGCCGACCAATTCATTACTCATTACCACCAACATATGGTGCCTTCTACTCAAGGCATCAAACATTACATTAGTTTTACCACTCCTATGCTGCACAACAAATGTATAGGCTTGCAAAAATGAATCCCATTTGGCATGTTTGTGGGACAACTTACTCTGGGAATTTACATACTTCAAGGCTTGATTATTGGTCATCAAAATGAGTCTTTATGCAGAAGGTAATGCCTCCAATATTTTAAGGTTGTGCCACTACATAGAATTCCTTATCATAAGTGGTATACTTCTACTTAGCTTCATTTAATTTCTCACTGAAAAAAGGCCACATATTTACCTTCTTGACTTATACTCCTCCAGTTGCAACTCCTGAAGCATCACATCCAACCGTAAAAAGTTTCTCCAAGTTTGGTATAGTAAGGATGCGTGCTTTTGTAATCCTTTTTTTGAATTGTTCAAAATTCACAACAACTTCCTTTGTCCAAGTAAATACCTCCCCTCATGTGAAATCAGTCAAGGGACACTTATACTACTGGAATTCCTATTGAAACTCTTATAAAATTTTGCCAATATGTGGAATTTATTCATTCACCTTTGTTATACTTCGAGGAGTAGGCCACTCAAGAATTGCCTTTATTTTTTCTAGATCCATGCTCAATCCACCTACTAAAATAACATTACCCAAAAATACAACTTATCCCTGCATAACTCACTCTTTTCAGGGTTTTAAACATCCTTTCTTCTTGAAGTATGTCAATGATCCAAATTTATGAGCAAAACAAAATGAATAATAGGTTGAATACAATAACACAGAGATACAGAGAACAACAACAAATGTCCAGTGAACAATAACTTCTATTGAATAAATAAAATAGGTTGAAACTGTAAAAATGCATAACTGAAAATAACTTTCTTGAATGGTGGTAGCTATCTCTGAGAAGAGATGTGGCTGATACGCACATTCGTTTGAGAAGAAAATGTTTACAATGAGGCTCTAGAGGCCTTTTTAACATCACTCATGAATGCCAAAACCCTAAACATCCAAAAACCTAACCCTAGGAGATGAAACACCAAAAGTTATGTGGGCCCCGATGGGTAAGTTAGTACCTCAACTTCCCGGGGTCGTAATTTTGCATACGACCTTGTTTTTAGGTGTGTGGTAGCCCATTGGAAAGGTATTTTCAAGAACTACACATTATTCCATCAAACTTTAACTCTATCTACAATTTGACTGTGGCAAGCCAAAAAACAATGTTTAGGGCCCCAAAATGGCCCTAGAAGTATGAAAATATGTACCGCCATGAAAACTTCCAAAATAAACTAGTTGGAATAGGTGGGAGGCCACCAATATCCACATGGTTGTTGTGTAGGGCTTCAGGATAGCCCTGAAAGTGTAGAACCCACAATTATAAAGAAATGTCATGATTACAGAGAAACATGATGAACTAAAAGCTGTCAAGATGAGCCAGTTGGAATAGGTGGGTGACCACCAATATCCACTTGGATCAGTCCTCCCCCATTAGGAAGCAATGGTCTCCATTGCATTGAGTGCCCCCATCAAGTGAGGAAATTTCTATTGAATTTGGCCCCGAGTGAGCCACTTTCCTTGGTGCAGGAGTTTCCCTACCTTGACAACCCGATAAAGCTGGACCCTCTGCTGGCGAGTTCCCTTGACTTGTGTGTCCACTATTTGATCAATGGATGCCTATTCCATGTAGTGAGGGTTAATATCTGTTGGTGTCAATTGTTCTATGATCTCCAGGTGTCTAATAATGGTGGAAAATAAGGCCGAAGGAGGCCCACATTGAACACTGGGTGCAAGCCAAGGAAGGGGGGAGTGTTGAGATCAAAAGCATTGACACCCATAGCCTTGGTGATAGTGTAAGACCCATAGAGAATTGGGTGAAGCTTCATATGGGGTCCTATAAGGTGCTCTTTTTGCAAATGTAACTAGACCTTGTCTCCCACATGAAACTTGTGCGGTACCTGATGTTGATCATGGCACTGTTTGTACTTAGAATTGGATTTAAGCAAAATCTCATGGACATGTTGCGGATGTGATGAATCCGCTCAATGAATATAGTGGATTTGTTGGCCTCATACTGAACATGGGAAGATTATTCCTATGTGGTTGGAAGAGGTAGTGAAACATCAATGGGACCCAAGGATTGTAATCCCATACCCACCTAAAATGAGCTATGGCTGATGGAGCTATGGAGAGCCCTGTTGTAGATTTGTTGAACATAGGGAAGACTCTCATCCCATGTACGCATATGATTAGAGTTATACATGTGCATGATGTGCACAATCATCCAATTGACGACCTATGTTTGGCCATCGGTTTGGGGGTGGAAGGCAATGTATTTAGTTATCTTGGTGTCCAATAGTGACCAAAGACTCAACTAAAATGTGCCGAGGAACCTATTGTCCCGATTTGAGATGATGGTCTATGGTATCAAAAAATGGACCCACACTCGTTTGAAGAAGATATTGGCAGTATCTGTCGATATTATGCTCTTCTTCAAGGCTATGAGAATGACCATCTTAAAAAACCGATCAACCACCACAAATACACAATCATTTCCTTGCTTGGTTGACGAAAGGCCAGACATGTAATCCATTGAGATGGATTCCCAAGGCCTCTCGGGAGTAGGAAGAGGGGTGTATAAGCCTTGATTCTTGATGGTTGGCTTGGCAATGACATAGCAATGCAAGACTTGATATACTTTCTGACATCTTGTCGAATTTTTGGCCAATAAAAAAGTTTCTGTAGAATGACCACAATTTTCTCCACGCCAAAATGTCCTACCATCTAACTGTAGTGAGCCTCCCAAATCATCTTTGCACGCTCACTTGTGGGAACATAGAGGTGGCCTATATGGCATAACAGTCCATCCTGAATGTGAAAATCGGTGAAATTCACACATGTACCCAAGAGCTGATAGGTGGTAGCAAAGTCAGGGTCATGATGATAAAGTTGGGGCCACTTAGATGCCTGATGCCCACATGAATGGAACACGATGGTGAGTGCAGAAAAGGGAGGTCGACTGAGGCAATCAACGTCATGATTTGTTCTCCTTGTCTTATACTTGATATTGATATGGAATTGCTGCAGGTATGTGGACCACTTTTGATGGTGGTCGTTCTACAACTTCCCCTATGTATGTATGAAGTACAAAGGCTTATGATCAATGTGGATGATTGTCTCCTTTCCTAGAATGTAATGTTTCCATTGACGACATACTTTCATAATGGAATACATTTCCTTGTCATAGGTGGGGTATTTCTGAATGGTATCTGAGAGTGTATCACTATGGTATGCTACTGGATGACCATACCGAGTGAGAACTATGCCTACATCATAGTCGGAGGCATCAATATCAATCTCGAACGATTGTTGCAGATCAGGTATGGAGAGTACTGGAGTTGAGAAAAAACAATTCTTCAGATCATCAAATGCTCATTGTTGTGCCTTCCCCCATGCAAAATTTTCCCTGCCACCGCCCTTGGTTACTTGGCTGAGCACCCATACAATATGGGAAAATCCCAACATGAATATTCGGTAGAAGTTGGCAAGTCCTAAGAAAATCCAAAGCTCGGTTAGTGTGGTCGGGGATGGACATTCATGAATGACTTGGATCTTAGCTAGATCCACATGTACCTGATGCTCATCAACAATGTAGCCAAAGTATTGGACCATGTTCATGCCAAAGGAGCATTTTTCCAAGTTGGCATATAACTTGTGTTGTTGCAGAGTGCTCAAAACCTGTTGAATATGTTGCATGTGATCCTCCCAAGTTCTGCTAAAGATGAGGATGTCATCCAGATATACCACCACAAAAGAGTTGGAGAAGGGTCTCAATACATCATCCATCAACCTCATGAAAGTTGTTGGTGCATTTGTTAGAACAAAGGGCATGACCAACCATTCGAAGATACCTTCTTTAGATTTGAAAGTTGTCTTCCATACATCAGTCACTTCAATGGGAACCTGGTGGTAGCCAGACTTTAGGTCAATCTTGTTGAATAACTTTTCCCCCTTTAGTTGGTCAAGAAGGTCATCAATTCAGGGAATTGGGTGCCGATTCCTGACTGTGATTTTGTTTAATTCTCTGTAATCAATAGAGAGCCATCGGGTCTCGTCTTTCTTCTGCACCAGTACAATAAAGATTCCACAAGGGAAAGAGCTGGGTCGAATGTGCCCCTTTTGAAGCAGCTCTTGGATTTGGTGCTTTATTTCATCATTTTCCATCAGGGAGCGATGATAGACTGATCCATTAGGTAGAGGTGTGCTGGGGGTTAGATCAATTGGATGCTTGACTTGGCAGTGCATTGGTATCCCAATGGGTGAGGAGAAGATGTATCTATACTCTTCTACAATCCCATCCACTTGTTTCTGTTGCAAAGAGATGCTCTAAGTAGAGGTCACAGATGTGGCGATGACCTTCATCTCACTGTGAGCACAGAATACAAAGAAGACAAACTTCTTAGTCTGTGAAATGACCTTACTGCATTGCTTAACAAAGATTAAATAAATAGCGGTAGGCAATGATACCTCTGGTATCATGTACAATTGTCTACCTAAAGTAATAATAACATTACGGGGTCTAGACTCATACATAGCATGTCACTTCCACAAATATGACTGGGCTAAAAGAATATCACAAACTTTAAGGGGAGAAATATCACACAATACCTCATCTTTGAAGGGCTTGATGTTGTAGGGCAGGTGACACTATTGGCTAACACGAAGATCTCATCCTTGGTGAAGCCAACTGATAGGTTTGGGGCCTCCTTTTCTTTTCTTTGACTGTGAGGAGTTTTCAGATCCAAACTCTTTCCTCTTTTGCTTAAATTTTTGCTCAATCCTTACAACATATCTATAAGCCGCACCTAATGATGTGATGTCCAGAAGCTCCATTTCCATTTGAATGCCTCTATTCAGAAAAATGTGGTATTTGAGCGCCATATGTCATTTAGAGTCTTTGATACCCAATTTGGTGTGCAGGGTATGGAAAATATTGGTGAAATCTGGTACTGTCTGGTCCCTTTCTTGACACAACATGGTCCATCTTGTGTACTGGTCCTCGTAGCTTCCAATAAGGTAGTACTATGGAATCCCTGAAGGAATCCCATGTGGGGGTGACAAAAAACATTTTAGATTCCTCTGTGGCCCTTTTCTCAGAGTAAGTATACCACTATTCCTTAACATGGGGGATGACCTTGAGGAGTGAAAAAGTAATATTTTCCCTATTGGAAAAATTGTGGACCGAAAAATACCCTTCAAGAAGATTCAACCATTCATCTACAACATCCGCATCTATCAGTCCTTAAAATAATGGAATGTCGAAATTTACTTGTACATTGAAGGGGGTTGCATGGTTGCTTGATGAAGATGCGTCTCCTGTGGGCAGCTGCTGAAGGATCTATGAAAATTTGTCCATCATTTCGTTCCTTTGTCATGCAAGGGATTCTTTGAGAAACATTTTAAAAGGATATCCTAATCCATCATATCTCTTCTCTTCCCCCATGAGTTTTTGTTGGGCTCTACATGACCGATCTTGTAAAGGATCGACTGGTTCAAGTCCCAACTTCTTGTACCCAGATCTTGTCGGTGACATGCAAAAAGAAAAATGAATGAAGTGAAGACTGCTCTGATACTACTGATCTGAATTTATGAGTGGAATGAAATGAATAACAGATTGAATACAATAACACAAATATATGAAGAACAACAACGAATATCCAGTGAACAATAAATTCTATTGAATAAAGAAAATAGATTGAAACTATAAAACTGCAGAATTGAAAACAACTTGCTCAAATGGTGGTAGCTATCTATGAGAAGAGATGTGGCTGCTACGCGCATTCATCTGAGCATAAAATGATTACAATGAGGCTCCAAAGGCCTTTTTAACATTACTCATGAATTCCAAAACCCTATACATCCAAAAACCTAACCTTAGGAGATGAAACACCAAAAGTTATGTGGGCCCCAATGGGTAAGTTGGTACCTCAACTTCCCAAGGTCATAACTTTTGCATACGACCTCCATTTTAGGTGAGTGATAGCCCGTTGGAAAGGTCATTTCAAGAAATACACATTATTCCATCAAACTCTAATTCTATCTATAGTTTGAATGTGACAAGCAAAAAAAACACTGTTTAGGGCCCCAAAACAACCCCAAAAGTATAGAAAGATGTACTGACATGAAAACTTCCAAAATAAGCTAGTTGGAATAGGTGGGAGACCACCAATATCCACCTGGATGCTGTGTAGGGATTCATGACATAGCCAGAAGTGCAGAACCCACAATTACAAAGAAATGTCAGCATTACAGATAAATGTATTGAACTAAAAACTCTCAAGATGATTCAGTAGGAATAGGTGGGTGGCCACCAATTTCCACTTGGATCGGTCAAGTGTTTTTCTCAAATGTTATACATGATCCTCCACATTTTTAATAAATTTCAAGGTGTAATCAAAATAAACTATGATAAATTTTCCAATGTGTAATCTAAATACCCGATTCATTGTCCGGGTGAAGATAACTGAGGCATTGGATAAGCCAAATGGCATCACCATCCACTCAAATAAACCATCCTTGGTTTTGAAAGCAATCTTCCACTAATCACCTTCATGAATTTGAATCCGATGGTATCCACTTCTGAGTTCAATCTTGGAGAATATCTTAGCACCTAACGAACAATCTAATAAGTCATCCATTGTTTGTAGCAGATATCGGTACTTCACAATGATTTTGTTAATGGTTCTAGAATTTGTACATAACCTCCATTTCTTTCCTCCCTTCTTGGGAGTGAGTAGGGTAGGTGTGGCACATGGGCTCATGCTTTCCCTTATAAATCCATTTTCTAAAAATTATGTAATTTTCCTCCTCATTTCCTCATTTTCTAGAAGAGTCATCCTATAAGTAGCCCGATTTGGAAGTTTTACACTAGGAACCAAATCAATTTGATGGGTAATGTGCCTTGAAGGAGGTAAACCAACTGGTAGGTTGGATGATGTCAAATTCGGATACCATTGAAGTAATTTTTTCCCTCTAATGGGACATTACAGATATAATTTCTTCTTTTCGCAAGGGTATAATAGATAGCAAATCTCACCCTTGGATTCCTTGGAAACCTTCTTCCATCCCATTGTAATCAAGGATAGATATATTAATTTAGTTGATTCTTCTCCTTTAAAAGGCTTCAAGATATGGAGTTTTCCCTCATGTTGTATCGCTTATGTGTTTTTTTTGCCATGGTGAACTACATTCCAATCATATTTCCAAGGTCTACCCAATAGTAGATGGAAAGCATCCATTGGAACTACGTCATGCAACAATTTGCCTTCATAAGGACCAATTTTGAAGTCAACAAGACAATATTGATTTACAAACATGCCATGTGTTGGGCACTTTAATTGTCTAATTAAATAGATAATTAAGGTGTTCAATATAAATTGTCAAACCCAGGGAAGTTTTGTTATTGCAAGATAATTGTGCACAGTCTATGCTAGATTATGGAAGCAACATTATTCAAATTGCAGTAAGAAACCAAATTGAAAGGTTGAATCTTTAACACAAGTTGTTGACACTGTTGGAGCTTCTACAGAATCGAAATCACACTTGCATAAATGAAATCTTGATCTGATGGGTGCATAAGAATCCTGGATTATCTTAATCTATTCTAACTTTCTATTTTACTTTTGCAGAAAGAAACTCTATGCTACTCGTTGAAAGGAGACCTACTTAACTGTAGAAAAGGAATTCACACTTTTGTTTTCAGAGGTTAAATATAATGCAGGAAAGAAAAACAATTCTCCAGCTGTATCGAACAATTTACTCTAATTCTCATGAGACACACAAATGCGCATTAAACATAAAGGAACTGTCTGTAACATCAGATATATGCTAGAAATGATAAACAAATCAATTATCCAAATCAAAGCGATTAATCTAAAACAACAAAACAAAGGGGAGTCTATCAGGAAGGTGGGCCCTTTCCTTCTCACCGAATACACTCGAAAATAGACTACAGTAGGTTAACGAAACTCAATCCACTTCTTTATTAATTCACCAAAAAGGATCAGATACAATGTGCTATTCTTCACTCTCTGTTCATTGCTGAAATTTGGTAGAAATGATTACAAAGGCTCTACTACTTAAAGATAGAGTTATTCATTTGAAAACGGACTCAGAACAACTTTGAGAATCAAAGATTCTCAAGCTATTCATATGATATACAAAATCTATTAAATGATCTTCATCATCAGTTTGAACCAAAACATGTAACAACCTTGAGGATCAATCTTCATGATTTGAATTTGCATGAGGGACCAACTTCCCAGATCGGTGGATATCTGTTGCAGTAGGTGTAGTAGCTTCCAAAATGGGTGCGCAATTGTTGTAGTCGTGTAACACCATGCATATTTGGTGCACAGCTGTAACGACCTTGTGTAACAACAACGATCTTTCTTTAAGACTTGGTTGTTCTACACATTTTAATCATTAGTTGAATATTCATGGGTAAAATATGAGAAACACTACCAATCCAACATGTTAAAGTGAATAAAATATAAAATCAAGATTAATGATGCATACCTTGGGAAAAAGGGTCTTAGCAACAATTAATATGCATTTAGCATAGAATTGGTAAGGTTGAATGAGCAAAAGAGATGGTGAAAAAGGGGCATTTCTGGGTCCTAACATGCCCCCCAATTGAAAACATTGCATGCCCTCATGCAAACCTCATTCAAGCCTCACTCTGAGTCTGAGTGAAGGAGGTGAATCCTCCAGTGCAAAATTGCTAAGACAATCACTAAGTACCAGTATTGGGAAAACTTGTGTGTACCCCCAACATATGCTATTTTCAAAAATCTGTCTTTGTTGCTTTGGCTTCAAGAACATAAGTAGTATGAGTTGCTAGAGTTATGGCTGGTGAGTTTAATAGAGGTGCTTGTTTTAAATCTTCTGGTAAACCAACAATTACTTTATGACATTGAGATCTCCTCTAGCTTACTGGTTCTTGTGGAATAGTAAGGTCACATTCCGTTTTCACTGAGAAATTGGCTGGTTCCTCAGCCTATCCATTCATTGGTACTTTGACAATTTTATATCCTGCCTGAAAATAAATATCACCACATTGGTAGCACATGTGCTCTTCATTTTCCTTCATAACAGTTGTTGCCTGAGCTAATATTCCCAAAGTTGAATTCCCTGAGTTTCTTTGTTGAGCAACCTGAAATTCCTTCGTTAAGGAATCTAACTGTGCTTTGAGGTGGTCATTTTCTTTCCTTAGTTCAACAATCCTGGCATTCTCAATACCTTGTATCTTCTTTTCAATCTGATCAAATAGGTGAGCAAGTGGCACATCGTCATTATCCTCTCTAGTTTCTGTAACTGGTTATTGTGTAACAGTTAAATCTGGCATGACTGGTTCTTGTGTGACATCCTCTTCTTGGTCAGCTGGTTCTTGTGTGACAACCTCTTCTTGGTCAGCTGGTTCTTGTGTGACAACTAATTTCGGGGAAGAGGCTGGTTCTTGTGTAACTGCATCGTTTTGAAAAACTGAGGATAATGGGCAAAGAATGGGCGTTGCGTTCTCTATATTTGTCCATCCAATTGCAGCTTCAACAAGTCTTGCTGACCTAGTTCTCCTTTTTGGTAAAGTAGATATAAAAACATAAGATCTCCTCTTAGGTTTAGGAGAAGGAGGGTGTTCTTTGATAATCAAGCTAGAAGAAGGAGGCAGTTCTTCAACAACCATACAAGGAGGAAATTCTAGGATGATGGGGTCTGGTAATATCTGTACCTCGTCACCTGACGAATGATGCATAGAATCATCAAGAAGAGTTGATGATTTTGGTGCAACTCATTGACATTCTGCTTGCAAGGATAAAACAATGTCTTGGAATTCCTTGCACAAGGTGAAACCAGGAATTCGTACCTCCATAAAATCAGTTAGACTTTCACTTAGATTGGTATCATTGAGATCAAAATCTGGAAGTGTCTGAGTATCGACAAGATCAGGACACTCTATCACAGTAACTCTGGCTTTACCTTTTTGAGATTTTTTTCTGGTTCAACATTTTATTTTCTGAGGCAATTCAGTGGCAGTGACAGTAGGGGTTTGAACAACTATTGTAGCGATAGAAGGATTATGAGTTATTGCTGGATCAACAATAGAAGTAGTTGTCATGCTGTCAGTTACAATGGGGGCCTGAACTTCTATTGCAATTAACTTTTCTGACCTAGTTCGCTTCCTCAGTAAAGTAGAAATAGGGGCAAGAGTTGCCCATTTCTTAGCTTTAGGAGTAGGAGCGATTTCATGAACAATTTCTGTTGCCTCCAGGGACTGAGGCTTGTGAGGCTCAATTACCTCTGTAGCAATAAGGTTTGGCAACTGTTCTTGTTGAACATTGTCGAGGTGTTTTTGAGCTGTGTGGGAGGTGCCTCTGATTTTTCATTTGGTATTCACAGTGGGCTTACGGGGAGTTACAATCAAGGTTTTAACTGCTGGTGTAGTTGAGGACACAGGGGTTGACTGTTCTAGGTCGGATGTAACAACATGTGCATAAATGGCTGTTCAGGGTTGACTATGGCAACAAACACAATAGGTGGCACATGTACTTCAGGTAATGGGTCATGAGGAAGTCCAATTCTGTTATGAATCAATAGGCTAACGAGTCTATGATTGGAAAGGAAATTCATGGGGTGCTTTGATCGTTTGATGAATTGAGCCATATTATGTAAAGACTGAAGAATATAATAAGGCATGTTGATTAATTTCTGATTTCTCAAATGGGATAAAATGATAAAATCAGAAAAGTAAACAACTTGGTATCATCCTTCGCAGGTAATGTACCTTTTAATAAATTCCGTGACTTTCCCCCAGGGTGCTGGTAAGGAATTAACATCGACACCTCGGCCCTTGGTCTGCACATGCTCATCGTTCACGAGAAAATCCTGCTCTTCTTTGGGAAGATGTGCTTTTCTGCTAAACCACCTGTTTCTTGTTCTTGACAATCCTATAATGGCAACTACAGATTCCTCTATCACTGGAATTCTCACCCCGTTCACCATTGAATACCCTTTTGTAAGATTCTGGCTAAACTCCAACACCTCTTCTTCGTTAAGCCTCTATAGCTTCTTGAAATAAGGAATCCATCCGGCTTGTAGAAACATTTGGTAAACATCTGGGTGTAGCAACAACGCATCCAGATTTTCCGGCTCATATCTCACAACCGATCCTCCCATGACGTCGTTTTGAGTCTTAACAGTCACAAAGGAGGAGAAACCAACACCTCACCAGAGTCACACCAAGTTCGAACGAGGATTGATTAAAGAACACAGTGTCTCAGTAAAAATAAGCATGGTTGAAAAGGTGGTGGAGGTGTTTATAAAATGAGATTTTGAGATTATGTCGACGTGGATGTCTTTTCCCCCCCAACTAATTTGATTGGTTCATGGTGCAACGAATTTAGGAAAACCGACAAATAGGCATTGAAACTTTCTTTCATATATACATCACTTAGACACGTAGGTTTAGTAATCGTACCTCATAACTTACCACACGAACCGATCTGTTGGAGTAACTGCACTATCCAACCGCCATTTTATCCGCTTGGAATGGCTGTAATAATGAGAGATGGCTCACGAATGTGAGAAATGACGATATGAAAAGTGGAGCATAAGTGGAGTCATTTTTGTGGTTGAACAGTTAGAAAGCTGCGGATGTGGATTTTAAGCAATGATGAAGCAACTCTTGTGGGACAGAGAGAGCATAAAGTAATTGTTTTTGAAAAAAATGGTAGAAATCTTGACAAAACAACAATGTTGCCATATGTAGAAGTGGCAAAAATGCTAAGAAAATAGCCAAAAGGAATGATAGCAGTAGGTGTATCAACATATATTTTGGTTGGAACTGTGGCATTGGGTGTAACAACAAGCAAGGCAAAAGAGTCGGGAAAAATATGTAAATCATGCAAGGTAAAAGAGTCGGGAACAGATGTAAAGCATGCAAAGCAAAAGAGTTGGGAAAAGGTGTAACAACATGGAAAGCAAAAGAGTCGGGATAAGGTGTAAAAACATGGAAAGCAAAAAAGTCAGGAAAAGGTGTAACAACATGGAAATTGGTCATGTGGTCGGAAAATGGTGTAACGACATATGGTGTAGCAACATGTAACCTCTCCGAACACATAATCACTTAGTTTTTAGGAAGTTTTTCAACTTCCAGAAACTAATCCTTTGGCTTCTTCCGCTGTAATCTACCTTGTTGTTCTTCAGTTTATCTACACACAAGAAACTGCCTAATACCTTTCTAGGCTGAATTTATTAGAAAAAGAGAAATAGAAAAATGAAATGTGTGAAGCAAAATCAGAAAATTTCAAATTTGCACAACTTATTTATATACAAGATTTTATTGAAAATGAAAATTTCTAAGGATTAGAAGGGGAAGGAGCAAGCTCCGTTCCATTCAAAAAGTGGTAATCTGTATCAACTATACATCTGGATTTGAATTCTGCCTTGGAAAGTGGACACTGATACAGGCACAAGCGATGACCATTTGCAAGTAATTGAGTATTGGATCCATCAATAGTGACCAAACTGACGGTCCCATTCGGAAAAACAATGTCTACCTCTTAAGGTCCAAGCCATCATGTACGCAGATTACCCTGAAATTCTTTAAAGCACGAATCATACAACAGAGCCCAATCTCCTTTTTGGAATAATTTCTTCTTGATGACTCGGTCATGCCATTTTGTTCTCTGCTGTTGAATCAATGTGGTTTGATGAATAACGTCCAAATGCTTTTCATCAAGCTCATTGAGCTACTGCAGTCTGGCCTTCTGTTCCATAGTCAAGTCAAGGTTGACTGCTGATGCAGTTCTTAAGGTTTTGATTTCGAATTCAATGAGAAAAACATGGCTCTTTCCATATGCCAGCTCATAAAGAGAAAAATCCGTTGTGTTCCTCCAAGTAGTTCGATAAGCCCATAGAGCTACATGCAATCTATTAGACCAATCCCTATGATGTTCCCTCACTGTATCATTAAGAATAGATTCTATGACTTTGTTGGTACTTTCCACCTATCCATTACCTTGTGGATGGTATGGAGAAGCCGTTCTATGTAAAACATGATATTTACTGAGTAGGGATTCAAACTCATGTGATGTGAAAGGCGGTCCTCCATCAGTTATTAATTCTCTAGGAATTCCAAACCTAACAAAGATATCTTCAAACAAGAATGCTAAGACAACTTATTATGAGGCCCTGATTAGTGCTTTTGCCTCCACCCACTTGGTCATGCAATCTGTATAGACCAATATATAGACTTTCTGATTAGAAGGTGGGTTAATGGGCCCTACAAAATCCATGGTCCATCTCTCAAAAGGTTCTAACACTACTTGAGGCTGAAGAGGAATTTCATCCCTATGATTTGGCTGACCCATTCGTTGGCAACTATCACAGGCTTGGACATACCTCTTGGCATCTTGAAATATGGTGGGCCAAAAATAATCCATCCTTAAAATTTTATGCCTAGTCCTTTTATCAACAAAATGACCCCCACAAGGGCCATCATGGAAAGCTTTCAGTAGATCATAAACTTCATCATCCCTCACACATCTCCTAATTTCTTGATCCAGGCATGTGTAGAAAAGGTACCCCCCTATACAACTATACCGAACACTCTTTTGAATAATCTTCCTTCTTTCTCGAGGAGATATATGTGGAGGTACCTTTCCTGCAACCAAATAATTAGCAATGTCTACATACCAAGGTGAGTGAGTAGATACTGCAAACAAATGTTCATCTGGAAAGGAATCATCTACAGGTGAATTATAATCATTTACATGTAATCTTGAGAGAAAATCAGCAACCACATTTTCTTTTTCTGGTCTATCTACTATAGTGATGTCAAATTCTTGCAATAGTAACAAACATATGGTTACTCGGGAATTAGTAATAGGTTTATTCATCAAATATTTAATTGATGTATGATCAATATGAATAAAAGTAGGATAACCAGTGACATAATGCCTAAATTTGTTGATTGCATAAACTACTGCCAAGAATTCTCTTTCAGTAACTGTATAATTTAACTCAATAGGAGCCATGTTCTTGCTGATATAGTATATAACATAGGGTTCTTTGTCCTCCTGTTGCCCTAGTACTGCACCAATTGCAGTGTCCGAGACATCTGAAGAAATGTGAAAAGGCAAAGCCCAATTGGGCGCTCTCAAAATGGGAGCTGTGGATAATTTCTATTTCATATATGCAAAAGACAATTCACAATTGTCAGTCCAACGGAAGTCAACATATTTTGTTAATAGGAAAAACAAGGGAGAGGCAAGTTTGGAATTTTTAAAAATCAATCTCCTGTAATATCCAGGATGACCTAAAAAAATTCTTACCTCTTTCTGAGTTGATGGGGATGGAATGTCCAAAATTACCTGGATTTTGGCTGGATCTACCTGAATTCCTGCATAAGAGATGAAGTGTCCGAGCACCACACCTTCGCTCATCATCATATGACATTTTTCTATACTTAGAGAAAGATGAGACTGTATACATATTTTGAGCACTTTTTCCAGATTAGTCAAAGCTTCATCAAAATCAATACCATAAGGTGTAAAATCATCCATGAATATTTCCATACAGTCATTCATCATATCAGAGAAAATACCAATCACAGCTCTCTGGAAGGTGGTTGGTGCATTACACAAGCCAAATGGGAGAACCTTGTAGGCAAATGTACCCCAAGGGATAGTAAAGGTGATCTTATCTTGGTCTCGTGGAGCAATTTTTATTTGGTTATAGCCACTGAATCCATCTAGGAAAGAATTTTTTTTTTCCTAGCTAGGTTGTCTAGAACCTGATCAATGAATGGCAGAGGGAAATGATCCTTCTATGTGGCCTTATTCAGGGCTCTATAGTCCACACACACTCTCCACTTACCATTCTTTTTAGGTACAATAACCAACGGTGAAACCCACTCACTGTCTGATATAGGATAGATGAATCCAACATTGAGAAGTTTCTGGAGTTCCTCCTTAACTATTTCTTTAAGATTAGGGTTCATCCTCCTTTGGGGTTGGCAAATGGGTCGACATTCTTCCTTGATGTATATATGGTGGGTGCACAATTCAGAGGAAATTCCTTTCATATCCATGTAATCCCAGGCAAATGCCTCCTTATGTTCAATTAGTAACTTCATCAATCAACGAGTTTCAACAATAGATAAATCAGGATTGATGTTCAGGGTTTTTCCAAGTTCAATTTCTATAGCGATGCTCTTAGAACTAACTTTAAGAAATAATTCGGCTATTTTTGTTTCAACATTTGTTGTTATGGCATTTTCTGTTACAACTGAATCGATTTGATTTACAACATTTTTAGAGAACATTTATGGGCTCATCTCTTCTTGGGCAATTGGGTCAAAGAATCTAATCAATTGGTGGTGCGTGTTCTGTGTAACAACAGAGGGGTCACAGATAAAGCAATTGATTAACTCATCCTTTGTCTCATTTTTGAAACTCAGGGATCTTCCTATGGTTAACACATGCAAAGCACTTTCATCCTCAATGTCCATCCATAAAGAATTTTTGGGTTCCATACTGGGTGTAGCATGAGGATACAAGGTAAGTTTTTTTGTGTCATAACCATCGGAGATAGTCATGGAACCATATCTACAACCTATGAAAGCATCAACTGTATCTAACCATGGTCTTCCTAGAATTAGAGGGTGGCCCCCCAGACGAGTTTTGGGTTGCAAAATGACAAAATCAATAGGATACTCCCAAGAATCAACTGAAATGACTAAATCATCGATTACTCCTTTTGGTCTAATGGTGGAACGATCAGATAATTCTAAAATAGTAGGAGTAGGTTGGAATTGCATTCTGAGTTGCAACAATTTTGTAGTTTCTATTGGCATAATATTAATTGCTTCCCCTAAGTCAACTAACACATGGGAAATAACTGTCTGTCCAATTTTGACAGTAACTGTGGGGTTTCCTGGGTCGCCATATTTAATAGGTGGGATTTTGCCTAACATAAGTTCAGACAAATCTCCCACTACATGAACTATGAGGGGGTCCCTAGGTTTCCTTCCAGGTCTTTTGATACAAAGATCTCTCACAGTCTTGGCATAAATAGGGACATCTCTAATCGCTTGCAATAGTGGAATGTTAACATGCAGATTTTGCAATTCTCCTAAGAGATTGAAGGATGGTAATTCCACATCTTTGGTAATTTCCAATCTTTCAGGAAATGGGGGGTCTGCTAATTCTATAATAGGTTGGTCAATTTCTTCTGTATCAGTAGATGGTTTTCCCCCCGATTCCTTGTCTAATTATGAATATGGAGCATCTTCAATCATTGGCTCGACTATTCTCCCTGATCTTAATTTTATCTCATCACAAGGCATAGGAGTAATAGACAGAGCTGGCACATTGCGTATATCTATGTTCTAAATGCCCTTATTATTTGGGTTTGGGTTAGGTTTCACAAGCATCTGAGGTCATAATGGAGGATTGTTTTGTGGGGTATTGGGAGGTAACTGCAGTTGTTGCTGCTGATACTGGGGTTGGAATTGTCGTTGATAGAGTTTGGGTTGATGGTTTTGATAACTAAGATGTTGTTGAGGGCCTCTCCAATATGGGTTCCATTGCCCATGATGAATCTATTGTTGGGACATAGGTAACCATGCGTTGGGATCCTGATAAGGAGGGAAAAATGGATTTGGAGGGGGAGCATTCATCTGGCCATAAGGTAGCTGATTGTTCCAATAATTAAGTGTTGCAGGAGAGAATTGAGAGTTCATACCTTGGCCTCTTGGATGCCATTGTCTTCTTTGTGTAATTAGATAGGCATCCTCCACTTCCTTATTAGTCGCCTTCATTGATGATTTTACACTTGGTAAAGAGGGACATTTGTCAGTAGGATGATCCAATTCACAAATAAGACATACCTTAACATTTTTCAGTGGGCACTCCCTTTTCGGATGTTTGTCTCTGCACTTTGGAAGAAAAATGGACAATGCCTTTTCTGCCTCTGCTTGTTTTTGTTTAATTTGCAAAGTATCAATTTGTGAAGAAAAAGAGTTAATCATTTTTGTTTTGAAATCTTCTAATAGATTACCTATTTCTGCTCTTATTGCCCCTCCATTGCTTGATTTTTGTACCCTTGAAAAAGTGATATCATTGGTAACTAGCTTATTTCTTGTAGTTCCTCGAGAACATCTCTTGCAAAGATTTACAATGTCTACATAGGATTCCTTAGATATATCTCCCTTGCCAAACATATTTAGCATGTCTAAACAATCATCTCTAACCCCTTTTAGCAAAATAGTTTTCAGAATGTCCTTACTCACATTCGAATGTCTAGACCTTTGTAGATTGCACTGGAGCCGCTCTACAAAATCTTCAAGGGTCCCATCCTCTTTCTGAGACATCTTGAACAGTTCCTCCCTTCGTTCCCTTGTTCGACAGTAGTCTTGGTACTTGTTCAGGAAAAGCTGCCTCAGCTGTACCCATGTTGAAATATTCTCTCCTAGGCTCATGAACCATCTTAACACATTTCCCTTCAATGTGGATGGAAACAGTTTAAGTTTCTGTGCAGTAGTAGTGTAGTCGTAGCTTCTACATAGAATATCAAATTCAAACAGAAACTCATCTGGATCCTCAATAGACAATCCATGGAAATTTGGTAGGGCTGAAAGAGGTATGTTCTTCATAGTAGCTATCCCCCTTGTAAGAATATTAGTAATAGGAAAAACCAGGGTAGAGATAGTATTTTCATGATTTACCTGATCTTCATTGTTCTGTGGATCCTCTCGGTTGAACTCCTCTTCATTATATCCTTGATTTTCCATGGATGCTCTCTCTCTCTCTACTCAATACGGTAAGCGTACCACTCCTCCTTAGTGACTATCTATCCGTTAATCTGATAAAAAACTTCTTCTGTTCTTTCTCTTGGCTGGGCTATACTTCCTTGATCCTCAATATTCTCCAGTGTTGCTTGCTGATTTGTTGGTGAAAAACTTTCAACTTCAACCCTTGATGAAAGTGATGTTTCGAAATGGGGTAGTTCTGATGACTGAGGAATATGTCTCCTTGGAGGAATTGAAGGGCGAAAGATAGATCCCAAAGAAGAATCTACTCTGGTTATAATCTCATCAACAAAGGTTGGTCTTCCTAGTGCAGGGTTCCTTCCTCCACATCCTCTGGTACCTGTAGGGTTAATATTTTTGGGAATACGTCCTCTTGTTCCTTGATTCATGCAGACTATTCATTCCTAAGAAAATAAAACTATTGTGCTTACAAAAATATATAATTATCTTCCCCGACAATGGCACCAAAATGTTGGGCACTTTAATTGTCTAATTAAATAGATAATTAAGGTGTTCAATATAAATTGTCAAACCCAAGGAAGTTTTGTTATTGCAAGATAATTATGCACAGTCTATGCTAGATTATGGAAGCAACATTATTCAAATTGCAGTAAGAAACCAAATTGAAAGGTTTAATCTTTAACACAAGTTGCTGACACAGCTGGAGCTTCTATAGAATCAAAATCACACTTGCATAAATGAAATCCTAAACTAATGGGTGCATAAGAATCCTGGATTATCTTAATCTATTCTAACTTTCTATTTTACTTTTGTAGAAAGAAAATCTGTGCTACTTGCTGAAAGGAGACCTACTTAACTGTAGAAAATGAATTCACACTTTTGTTTTCAGAAGTTAAATCTAATGCAGGAAAGGAGTCAATTCTCCAGCAGTATCGAAAAATTTACTCTAATTATCATGAGACACACAGATGCGCATTAAACAGAAAGGAACTGACTGTAACAACAGATATATGCTAGAAATGATAAACATATCAATTATCCAAATCAAAGTGATTAATCTAAAACAAAAAAATAGAGGGGAGTCTGTGAGGAAGGTGGGCCCTTTCCTTCTCACTGAATCCACTTGAAAATAGACTATAGTAGGTTAACGAAACTCAATCCACTTCTTTATTAATTTGCCAAAAAGGTTCAGATACAATGTGCTATTCTTCACTCTCTGTTCACAACTAAAATTCAGTAGAAATGATTACAAAGGCTCTGCTATTTAAAGACAGAGTTATTCAGTTGAAAATGGACTCAGAACAGCTTTGAGAATCGAAGATTCTCAAGCTGTTCATATGATATACAAAATTTGTTACAAAATCTGTTAAATGATCTTCATCATCAGTTTGAACCAAAACATGTAACAGCCTTCAGGATTAGTCTTCATGATTCGAATTTGCATGAGGGACCAACTTCCAGGATCGGTGGATATCTGTTGCAGCAGGTGTAGCAGCTTCCAAAATGGGTGCGCAATTGCTGTAGTCATGTAACAACATGCATATTTGGCGCACAAATGTAACGTCCTTGTGTAACAACATCGATCTTTCTTTAAGACTTGGTTGTTCTACACATTTTAATCATTAGTTGAATATTCATGGGTAAAATATTTGAAACGATACCAATCCAACATGTTAAAGTGAATAAAATCTAAAAGCAAGATTAATGATGCATACCTTGGGAAAAAGGGTCTTAGCAAAAATTATTAGGCATTTAGCATATAATTGGTAAGGTTGAATGAGCAAAAGAGATGGTGAAAAAGGGACATTTCTGGGTCCTAGCACCATGATCCTTTTTCAATGAGGAAATACTATAGGGATGTGATTTTGGAACGCAAGCAAGTTGTAATTTTTGTACCATTTCTTTACTTACTAGATTATGGGTAGATCCTCCATCTACAATGACGCACCCGCACCCGCAGGCACGCCCGCTCACATGATCGATCTAATCCCTTCTTCGAGCCGAATTAGCTACTTGGACTCCCAAATGGAATCCCTTCAAAAATTGACCCACAGGTCTTCCCTTGCCTGTCACGGCCTTCTGCACACAACCGTGTCTTTTCCCAACTCAAATTCGGGTTTTGGGGTTTCGTGTTCCCCGTTGTCGAGAATCTCTACTCTTTCTAACTCCCGATCACCGATACGGCCCTTTTCACATTAGCCCTCCTGGATATACTATGGCCCTATGTGACCACCTTCCGTATGACCGCAATAATATACCTTTTCGGGGTTTCAGTCCTGTCGATTCCGAAATGCGTATGTCCACAGGAATCGCGATATGTCGATCCTCGATGCGCCGATCCTCCACGCGCTAGCCCTCCTGGCTCAGCCCCTGATCCACATGACCACAACTCCACAAGACCGCAGCCTTGTCTCTTATCAGAGGTTTGGTCTTCACGTTTCTGGAAAGCGTAAATCCGTTGCTTCCGGAATCCCCGATCCTCTGAATCACCGATGCGCTCCTTTATGTGCTATCCCCTCCCGGCTATGCCAAGGTCCACATGACCACCAATTATATGACCGCAGCCATATACTCCGTTGTCGAGATTTCGGGATTTTCGATGCCAAAATGCTTATGTCCACGGGACTCGCGATATGCCGAATCCTAATGAAATCTGCCACCTGTCCTCCATCGACTCCTGTGGGCCCCACACGGTTCTCTGCCTATCGGAGTATCGCGTTTCACGATTTCAAATACCGTTGTACTCTTGTCCTTCTGGGTATCGATATTCCGACATGAGAAATGTCGACGAGCTTTGGATTATCACCACCTGTCCAGACAAATGGACGACTCAAATCAATCCTCGCAAATTCGGGACTTTCGCTCCTGATTGCCCGACTCCTCAACCTCGGGAACTCCGATTTCCCGAGTGCCGATATCCTGATGCCTTCACCTCTTGTCAGGATTTCTCCTCCTATCCACGAGGGTTTAACTCCCTCGCAACTTCTGCAGATCCGATGGCTGTTGGCGATCTTGTTTAGGATCTGACGACTCAGATCAATTCTCCTGTGCGCTCCTCCTAGATGTGATAATCAACGATCCAGATATTCTCCTCCCGCCGATATGACGACTGCTATGCTCCCTCCTGAGCTTGCACACTTTCTTCCCAACCTTGGATGAATTTCAAGCGGCCCAAAGGCCTCGACCTTGGCCTTTCTTCTCCACGATCTCCTTTGCCTGAGTTCTCGCCGTGCGTGTGAAAACGCTGTTCCTCCTGAACTTTACTCCTCTCGAATCCTCAAAGGATTCCAACGTCTGTGCCCCTGCAGAGTCTTCTCATGCACATGCTGGTGTTGTCCATCCTGAGCTTGTGCAAACACTCAGACCCCTTGAGGGATTTTTTCCTTCTTCTCCCACAGATGGAGAATAAAATGCCTTCTTGGCAGTCTCCCGACTCAAGCAACCTCTTGTTGAGTCTCTCAGGGTATTCGACAACCCTGTAAAGGTCCATCAGTGGACTCTTCCTCAATTTCCAGAACTCAAAGAGTTATTTTCTTCTTGTGCCTATCTGCACACTGACTCAAATGCCCACCTGGCAGAGTTCCTTCCTTTCACAGAACGTTCAGTAGTTCTGTCTTCTATCATGCACTCCTTGCACTTGCTCGATGCCCTCCTGGAAGAGCTCTCAGAATCCTTAGTGATTATGTTTTCTTCTTCAAACTCTCAGCAGAGTTCTTCCTCAATGCACCTTGTTCTTACCCTCAATGCCCACTTGGAAGAGCTCTACAAAACTCACAACAAAGTTCTGTCTGCGACTGTGTCTTTCTCCACAGTCTTGCCTCCTGAGGTGTTCAACACCCTCAAAGGTCTTCTCCTTCTGAGTTGTTGATTCCAGTTCCTGTGCCGCCGCATGTCTCTGTCTGAACCCGCAGTGTTCAGAAGTGCTTCAGTGCATTGGTATGCAAAGTCCGTAGCACTCTGTCACGCCCTCCTGGCATGAAACCACAAAGACCTTCAACCCTGAAATCAAACACACTTCTGCAAATGCATGATAACAACATACATCTACAACATGAAAGAACACTCACAGACATTCATATAACACAACATATATGCAGGAAAAACTGCTTCTGTTTATATTAATGATGGCAAATGCCTGAATTTACAAAGTGTTTCCGAGCTCTCTCTGGCTCTCCTCAGCTTCTACGCTAGCTCTCTCTATCCTAGCTAAACTAACTCAAAATGAGATCTGAAAATCTCTTTTACCTGAGGGGGCTCCTCGAGCTCTTCCCTCCAACCTACCTACCCTATTCAATTGCATTGAATGGGCTGTCTAGTCCAGAATCGAATCTAGATCTCAGCCATCCAAACATTAATGGCCGCTCTTATCTACAGCCTGCACAAAGGCACCGCTTCCCAGCCCAACAGCTTAAACATTTAATTACATTAAATTCAAATTTCAAATGAGGACTGTGCCTCTCTTCAGCTTGAATGCCCGCGCAAGACGTGGCTGGCCGGCTGACGTGGAGAGATGCTCCTACATCAAACTCCTCAGCTGCAAAATCATGAGCTCCTGCTCATGCGCTTCCCCTCTAAGCTGTTGGAATCCTCCTGGATCCCAAATAAGTCTTTGGAGCTTTCCATCTGCTCCACCTTCCTGCTGCTGCTGCTCTGCTACTGCCACTTCTCTCCTTCTGCTCAGTCTCTCCTCGCTGGCAGTTTTTGCTGATGGGATCATCGGCTCCATGATCTCTTCGATCACTGCATCCAGCTGCTCCCATGGCTGGCTATGCTTTTGCAGTCTCCTCAGCTGCAAAATTTTTTGGCACATGAGAAGATCATCATGATCTCTCATGCCTCCTTCATCAGTCTCCAAATTCACCTGTTGGATGTGTACGCCTTGCACTTTCACCCTTTCCTCCAGGGCTTCAATCTATTCCCACAGATCAGCAAAGCAAATGCTATCTGCCCCTTTTTCTTCTTTTGCTGCAAACTCCCAAGTTGCATTCTCTTCAGCTTCTTGGCTGAAAATGCTGAGCCATTCCTCAGAATGCTCGTCATCCTCTTCTGCTTCTTTTGCTATCAGCTCCAATGCTACAACTCTTTCAGCTTCCTGGTTGAAAGCGTTGAGACATTCCTTCGAATGCTCATTTTCTTCTCCGTCTGCTTGGGCAGCTTCCAAAGTCTTCTCCAATTCCTCCTTGACAGTCTCAGCTGACTGTTCTGCTGCTATTGCTGCATCATCTGCAACACAGACTTCCGCCTCCTCCTGGGCAAATGGTAGGAATACTCCAATTCCCCCCATCATCAGAATATCTCTCAGATCCTCCTCCTCTGTCAGCTGCACATGTTGATCCAACTCTATTTCTGAATTTATGAGACCCTCAGACAGTCTCATCTACTCGATCAGCTCCTCCGACTGATTCCAACTCATCTTCTCATCCCTGCCCACCTGGAAATATGGGATGCTTCCGCTGCTCTCCTGGCAGACTATGAGATCAATCGATCCCATCTTCATCAACAACCCTTGCTGAATTGAACTCACCTCTGAGTCCATGAGACCTTCAGATAGTCTCGAATGCTCATCTCTGCCCACCTGGTAGTCTGAGATGCTTCTGCTGCCCTCCTGGCAATCTTTGAGATCCCGCAGCGACCTCATATCATTGCCCAGCTGGCAATGTGAAATTCCCTGGCTGTCCTCCTGACATTCCATGAGATCCCGCAGTCATATCAATTTGTTTCCCTCCTGGCAAACGGGAATTTCTACTTCTCTGCTCTCCTGGCAGTTCTTGATATCATCAGACGATCCCAATCCATTCTCTTCACCGAGAATTTCTCCAATTTTTGGTTCACATATCTGAACCAATTCCTCCTCCGTGGCTTTGAGGTTTTCAACATACCTCAACCATTCCTTTAACAGCCTACGCTGTCTTATGACCATCAGCTCCCTGACTGGCCACCTCATCTTTGGCTTCCTCATAGGCCACTCATACACCCATCTCGGCTTCTTATCCTGTCGCATCTTTAACTCGAGCCTTTCTATCTCTGCTCTTATATCAACAAGCTCTTCATCCATTTCTGCAAGCTTTTCAGCTTTGCTCTTCTTCCTACGACCTTCAGTAGTCGTCTTGCTGTGTCTATCTGCCTCCCTGAAAGATCTGCTACTGTCACTCTACATCTTGAGTGTGTCCAGCTTCATCTTACAGTCCTGCTGATTGTCTATGGACTGTTGCCTACCTGCAAACAAGTCCTTACAGAGTCCTCAAATGCTCTGTCTTCCTCTTGCCTCCTCTGTCTGCAATATACAAACATAATCATGCTCTGATAGCAGACTTGTCGCAGCCGCACCCGCAGGCACGCCCGCTCACATGATCGATCTAATCCCCTCTTCGAGCCAAATTAGCTCCTTGGACTCCCAAATGGAATCCCTTCGAAAATTGACCCACAGGTCTTCCCTTGCCTGTCACGACCTTCTGCACACGACCATGTCTTTTCCCGACTCAAATTCGGGTTTCGGGGTTTCGTGTTCCCCGTTGTTGAGAATCTCTACTCTTTCTAACTCCCGATCACCGATACGGCCCTTTTCACATTATCCCTCCTGGCTATACTATGGCCCTATGTGACCACCTTCCGTATGACCGCAGTCATATACCTTTTCGGGGTTTCGGTCCTGTCGATGCCGAAATGCGTATTTCCATAGGACTCGCGATATGCCGATCCCTGATGCGCCGATCCTCCACGCGCTAGCCCTCCTGGCTCAGCCCCTGATCCACACGACCACAACTCCACAAGACCGCAGCCTTGTCTCGTATCGGGGGTTTGGTCTTCGCGTTTCCAGAAAGCGTAAATCCGTTGCTTCCGGAATCCCCAATCCTCCGAATCATCGATGCACTCCTTTATGCGCTAGCCCCTCCCGGCTATGCCGAGATCCACGTGACCACCAACTATATGATTTCCACCATATACTCTGCTGTCAGAATTTCGGGCTTTCCGATGCCAAAATGCTTATGTCCACGGGACTCGCGATATGCCGAATCCCGATGAAATCTACCACTTGTCCTCCATCGACTCCTGTGGGCCCCACACGGTTCTCTGCCTATCGGAGTATCGCATTTTGTGATTTCAAATACCATTGTACTCTTGTCCTCCTAGGTACCGATATTCCGACATGCGAAATGTCGACGGGCTTTGGATTATCGCCACCTGTCTAGACAAATGGACGGCTCAAATCAATCCTCGCAAATTCGGGACTTTCGCTCCTGATTGCCCGACTCCTCGACCTCGAGAACTCCGATTTCCTGAGTTCCGATATCCCGATGCCTTCACCTCTTGTCAGGATTTCTCCTCCTATCCACGAGGGTTTAACTCCCTCGCAACTTCTACAGATCTGATGGTTGTCGGCGATCTTGTTCAGGATCTGACGGCTCAGATCAATTCTCCTGCGCGCTCCTCCTGGACGTGATAATCAACGATCCAGATCTTCTCCTCCCGCCAATATGATGACTGCTGTGCTCCCTCCTGAGCTTGCACACTTTCTTCCCAACCTTGGATGAATTTCAAGCGGCCCAAAGGCCTCGACCTTGGCCTTTCTTCTCCGCGAGCTCCTTTGCCTGAGTTCTCGCCGTGCGTGTGAAAACGCTGTTCCTCCTGAACTTTACTCCTCTCGAATCCTCAAAGGATTCCGACATCTGCGTCCCTGCAGAGTCTTCTCATGCACACGCTGGTGCTATCCATCCTAAGCTTGTGCAAATGCTCAGACCCCTTGAGGGATTTTTTCCTTCTTCTCCCACAGATGGAGAATAAAATTCCTTCCTGGCAGTCTCCCGACTCAAGCAACCTCTTGTTGAGTCTCTCAGGGTATTCGACAACCCTGTAAAGGTCCTTTAGTGGACTCTTCCTCAATTTCCAGAACTCAAAGAGTTCTTTTCTTCTTGTGCCTATCTGCACACTGAATCAAATGCCCACCTGGAAGATTTCCTTCCTTTCACAGAACGTTCAGTAGTTCTGTCTTCTATCATGCACTCCTTGCACTTGCTCGATGCCCTCCTGGCAGAGCTCTCAGAATCCTTAGTGATTCTATTTTCTTCTTCAAAATCTCAGCAGAGTTCTTCCTCAACGCACCTCGCGCTTACGCTCAATGCCCACTTGGCAGAGCTCTACAGAACTCACAAAAAAGTTCTGTCTGCGACTGTGTCTTTCTCCACAGTCTTGCCTCCTGAGGTGTTCAGTAACCTCAAAGGTCTTCTCCTTTTGAGTTGTTGATTCCAGTTCCTGTGCCGCTGCACGTCTCTGTCTGAACCCGCAGTGTTCAGAAGTGCTTCAGTGCACTGGTATTCAGAGTCCGTAGCACTCTGTCACGCCCTCCTGGCATGAAACCACAAAGACCTTCAACCCTGAAATCAAACACACTCCTGCAAATGCATGATAACAACATACATCTACAGTATGAAAGAACACTCACAGACATTCATATAACACAACATATATGCAGGAAAAACTGCTTCTGTTTATATTAATGATGGAAAATGCCTGAATTTACAAAGTGTTCCTGAGCTCTCTCTGGATCTCCTCAGCTTCTACGCTAGCTCTCTCTATCCTAGCTCAACTAACTCAAAATGAGATTTGAAAATCTCTTTTACCTGAGGGGGCTCCTCGAGCTCTTCCCCCCAACCTACCTACCCTATTCAATTGCATTGAATGGGCTGTCTAGTCTAGAATCGGATCTAGATCTCAGCCATCCAAACATTAATGGCCGCTCTTATCTACAACCCGCACAAAGGCACGACTTCCCAGCTCAAAAGATTAAACATTTAATTACATTAAATTCAAATTTCAAATGAGGACTGCGCCTCTCTTCATCTTGAATGCACGCGCAATACGTGGCTGGCTAGCTGGCTCGCTGACGTGGAGAGATGCTCCTGCATCATACAATCACCTTGCACACCTTGTCCTTACACTTGCATTTTATCCAAAACATGCTCTTCCTTTCCCAATCTGCTTCTAGGGTTGCTTTTCACTTAGATATCAAGTTCCTCCTCAGCATCAAAGTCTCTCCTCTTTTTCTGCTTCAACTTCCTATGTTAAGATATCTTCTCCTTCTTGGGCTACCGTCAACCTTTCAGGATTTTGATGGAAATCTATAGAGTTATGGGATTCATTGCATATAAAACACTTCAATGGATCCCTACTTCCAGAAAATAGTTTCCCTCATCCCCTACTACAAAGGCTCCCCTACCTTGGAAGTCTAGCTTAACATTGTCCATGGGTTCTTCTTCATTGGTAGGTTTGGAAGAACTTCCTCTCCCTCTATTCAAATTGCTTCCACCCTGTTTGATTATTGCTTTGCCTCACCTATTCAATTTTTCTTTTTCTTTCAAGGCCAGTTGATATGCTTCATCCACAAAGTTCATTTTGAGAAAGGCCAACTCATCTTGGAGTTGAAATCTAAGGGTATTGATGTATCTCACTGCTATATGCTCATCATATTTAAAAAAACAGTCCTAATTTGCAGCCCAAAAAATTCTTCAGTAAAAGAAGGTATGGATAACTCCTTCTATTTTAGATATTGATACTCCCTAAAAATCCTTTGCTGATAATCTTTGGGCATAAATTTAGTCTTCAAAATTTTTAGCATCTTTGGCCACATTCTGATGTTGTCTTTCCCTTATCTTTTCCTAACATTATGGATATTCTCCCACCACAGAGCAACCTGAGACTTCATTTTTGACGCTGCAATTTTGACCCTTTTTGGATCAGTTTCCTCAATTCCTTCCATATCATAGTATTTCTCTAACTCTTGAATCCAATCCATGATCAATCTTGGATTTAATTCACCTTTAAAATCAAGGACTTCAACCTTAGTCCATCTTAGTCTGATGCAGTCACCTCTGCTGGAGGGAGATCACAAAATTTTGTTGCGGGACAATTATAGAACTAAACAAAACAAGGTTTAAACTTGGTAGGAAACATGATCATTCATATATGAAAACAACCTTTCATACTCATGAAAAAAAAACCTTTATTGAATTGCTATAACCACTACAAACTAAAACCCCATATGAAGAAGGGCACATAGGGTTTCCCTCTTAGGTTTTGGAAACAGAATCCCAGTTTCTAACCCCAAAACCCAAACAACCCAAAAACCCGAATCCCAAAAATTTCCTTTTTTAGAACTCAGAACACATTGTAATCTATGTTATCACACTAAGTTTCCTTGGGTCTTTTAACCCTTAGTTTTAAGTTTTTAATACTTTATATTTTAAATTTTGCTTTATTTTCTTAGCGTGATTTACTTAGGTTAGCTTGAATAAATAAAGGCTTGAGTGTTGGCTCTTTTTTTGACCCTCACATAGATTTTTAGCCTAGGTTCATTTTCTTGGCTTGTGGTTTGAATCATCTCATGACTTGAAACCAAGGCTGACTCAACCCATGACCTATATGAATTGACATGTCACTCTTTCCAATCATACCTTTATATCATTGCCATGTTGTCCCTATGTCCTATTAAAAGTGGACAAATCACCATTTTGAAAAAGAGCGCTGCCAACTCACTAGGATTTTCCATAGCACACTCCTTGTCCTTTATTCCTTGCCATGATTCATCATCATTTCGCTGAGGTCATGTTATACCTTGTTTTCAGAACCATGGTTCGTTAAAATATGCATTCAAATATTTAGTTTTAATGATTTTGCTAGTGGTTTCAAAGATTTGAATGTTATCAAACTCAGCGCTGCTGAAACTGCCAGTTCATACCAGTTGCAGACAACACTATAGGATCAACTGCTGAGGTGGATTTGGAAGCTAAGGTGGTCATGGTGATCTCCTAACTGGTTGCAGAGCCTCAAAGTTGTCATTACTCCTCTAGGTATTCCATGGGTTCCCTCCTTTGCATAGCGAATTCGTGTGATAGTTGTTGCCCGAGTTTTTGTAGAGACCATCTCTGCAAATCACTCCCTCCTTCATCCATCTCCATCCATATTTTCCCTATCAAATACTTGCAACCATTATCACCTGGTTTTCAGTTATCAAGACACCCATTCACCTTTCTCCTGAGTGTTGAGTGCCCGTGAAAACACTTATTTCTTGTGTGCGCATTGCGCTACCAAAATCACTGCTGAAACCTCACTACATTTCCCCTGCTTCCTCTACTATTTGGATTGGATCTTTATTAGCCAGGTTTTCAAAGACCATTGCATCAGTTTTCTTTTCACTATATTTTTGTTATTCAGTTTGAGATCTAAAAACAGTAAGGGGAGGGAAAATTGCATTTCTTGCTTTCCAAAAGCCATCAAAACAGTGTGAGTTAGAGGAGAATCCTAGGAAAGAGCAACCATTGTTCACTGTCACTCTCCCATTGAATTCTAACTCCGTTTTCTCTCCTAACATTCATTGCACCATAGCCTTTGATCCCTTGTCTTGACCCATGGAGACACCTCAGAAGAAGAAATATCACAAGGGAGTCACTGTGGTCAGAACTGAACCCTCAAACATGCACCTATTTGATGCAGAGACAATGGTTAGGGAATTTTTTCAAAGGGTGTGTTGCCTCTCATTTTTCCAAAACATGCAGGGGGGACATCCTGAAGTGGCAGGGCGATTTGCCTCACATTTTGATGGACTTAAGACTAAGGTAGGAGACCTGGATTTTGAGGTGTCTGAAGCCTCTATTGCAACAACCACATGGATTCCTAACACTAGGGAGAGATGGTTTAAATCTATGACTTTGAATGCTTCCTTCTCCAAGGACTTTCTCAAACTAGATTATCAGATTGCAAACTTGTCCAAGGGAGTGCCTAGAAGTCATCTAGTTGAATATTTTGACAAGATGTTGAAGATCATCCAGAGATACTTCACATGTGAGGGAAGGTTTACTATGTTATACCAGTACCATATAACACTTCTGCTTCATTTTACTGGTAAAGATGAAATGAACATCCCTTTCTACTTGTTGAGGAGCATGAGAAAAATGTCTGACAGAGTCCAAGCCAAATCCAAGGCTGTGGACACTAGTGTCTTTCACTCTGGATTGATCAGAATGTTGGTAATGGAAGAATTGAAGAAGAGGAACATTCCTTGGGAGAAATTCATTGTTTATGCTCACATGAAGTTGGACACAACTTCAACTCCTCGGTCAAAGATGAAAAGTTGTTTTCCATCTACTAGTGATGCTCCAATAGGAACAAGCAAGAAAAGAAAGAGTAAATCCATTACTCAAGAGAAAGAGGTTGTTAAGGAAGTTGAATAAGCAGAGAGGGAGGCTTATCATTCTCCATAAAGAGACTTTTCACCTCCTCCTGCACCAGAATTGGAAGAGGTCCCTTCCTCTACTAAAGCCACAACCAAGAAAGGAAGGAAATTTCATTTCTCTTCATCTCCCTCAACAACTAGCACAAAAGTCAGGAAACCTTTCACAAGATCATCAACTCTCAAGGAGGCTGTTGAAACACAAGTCCTACCAAAGGTTTCTATTCCGAAGAAAAAGAGAGACAAGGGTAAAGGCATTGAGAAGCCTATTGAGATGGTAGACAGAGCCCCTGTATATCAGAAAGATGAAGGTGAATCCATAAAGAAGCCTATTGAGATGATCAACATTAGCACTCCACCTAGAAATCACACCTTCAAAATATTGATTAGACAACCCAGGGAGGCTAGGAAGGAGGTTGCTCGCTTGAAATCAGAGGGTTTATATGAAAGAATTAAGATGAAGGAGCTCATGGATAATTGCAACAACACTCTTGATTTGACAAGATTTGCAGCTAGAAGAGCCCTTCCTCTCCATAAACAACTCAAGAACCTCTATAGGAAAAACAAAGGCTTTCAGTCTCATAACAAAAAACTCAAGGAATAATTGCAACACTTTAAGGATGAAGTGGCCCAGAGGAATTTGAATGTGCTGGTTGAAGCTGCCATTGAAAAAGAGGAACCAGTAGTGAAGAAAAACGCACCCGCAGTTAAGAAGCCTATCACTACAAAAGGAAAGCATGATGTTGTGCTAGAAGGAAGTCCTCCTTCCACAAGGAGTGCTAGGTTGATGAAATAGTTGGGGGGTATAAGCTTCATTTTTTAGAGTGATCTCTTTTTTCAAGAGTAAGTGATCAAGGATGTATTATTTTTTCCACTTATACATGCATTTACATGATCCTAACCTATCAACTCAAGTTTTTTTTGCTTTTCAAAAGATTAGTCTACTCATACAGAAAGAGCACAAACATTCTGTAGCGATATGGCACTGCAGAGTCACTTATTTTAGCATGTCCTGCTAGTTTTCTACCTACAGTGCTACCAAATATCCTAAGAGTGAACTTAATGACGGCGTTGCAAATTCCACAGGAATGATACCAAATCTCCTAAGCTATGTAACGATGGCACTACCGAATTCACAGGGATATATTACAGTGACATTACCAAATTCATTTTGATGATGGGCACTATGAATTCTGCAGGACTGATTCAGTGTGGCGCTACCAAATTATACACAGAGATATACAAGCTTGGTGTTACCAATTCTGTAGGCCTATTTTGGATTTGTGCTACGAAATGTGCAGAGTATTTTGCAAGGGCGCTACAAAAACTCGCTACCTAACGCGCTACTGAATGACGCTACCAACTGGTACCTGGAATCAAGGGGTTCAAGTTTATCACTTTGGTGGGTGGCTGATGATGTGGAGAAAGTCCAAGATCATAGGTGGCAACATGATGACAACATACAACCTTTGCAGGACACTTGGCATGGAAAGATATGTGCTTCAATGAAGACAATGTCAGTTAAAAGTTTGTTGGATTGATTGCCAACATGTTTCCTTTTTTATAGCTTAGTTGTTAGCACAACTATTAGATTGAATAACTGATTTGGACAATCCTATGGGAGGAAGGCTAGCTCACACCTCTAGCTGGTGCCTTCCCTTTTTGTTATAAATAGATATTCCAAATACTTTAGGGGGTTCGAATGGTTGAGCTGGGCTCCCTTATTGTAATATTTTGATTAAGCATACTGGTTCTCTGGTTATGTACTTGGCTTGAGAATTTTTGATTAATATAAGTCAGTTTCTCTTGTTCCATCTTATTGCCTCTTATACTGAAGTGTTCATGATTGAATGATTCACATGAGATTGTTATAACTGTATTATGATGAATGTTTGATTATAGTACTGTTATGATGTTCTTTAGTGTTCTTTAAACTTTGAATTCAAGAAGATCTTGTGTTTGAGTTTTTCCTCCTTAGGCTGCTTGAAGACCTAATGTCAACAACATACCTCTACATTTTCATCACAAAAGTCTTCCTTCTATTCACCTTTACTCCCATTCACTAACTGAAGTTGATCAAGACCTCAATTGCTTGTGCTTGCTAGCCCAGATTTCTGAGTTAAAACATTATTATCCCGAGTCTTGTCCATTTGACCTTTAAAACACTCATTAACTTTTGCATATAATCTAATGGGTACTGGGCTTATCCTCTCTGCAATCTGAGGGTGATTCCTAGTGCTAACGATATCAATCTAAAATATTTCTATGATCTTTATTAACTAGATAAAAACACAGTAGTCTAAACGTTCTACCTTTTAGAGGTTTTCCGGTAATTTTTTCCGTTCGATTTTGCCCGAAATCCAATGATGAATGGTTGGATCTGCAGATTTGAGTGGCTAAGTTTGTCTAATCCGAGTGCTCCAAGGGTTTTTCAACACACTGAATCCATTTATGCATTCAGAAAGGCAATTTAAACAACAAAAAATAGAGATTTTGTCCAAATTTACATCGCCGAATTCTAGCCAATTCCTGCCAGAAAATCCAAAAGGTAGAACGTTTAGCCAACACCGATAAAAACAGAGCACATGAAAATAGATCATAAATTGGGTAAGACAAATCCTTAAAATCAATGCGGAGAGAACTCCAAAATCACTTGAAAGGTGAGAGAAATCCGTTAACAAAGATGTTGGACATCAAATTGTGTATTTAATGAATGTTTTTTTATTTTTTATTTTACACATTTTTTAAGATGGCATAATCTTCACTATTATAACTTAATTGTTAATTTAATTTACAATATTTCAATACTAAATAATAAAATGAGTTTATAAATTTAATTTACAATATTTGTTTTGAACGATAATAATACTTCTCTTTGGTTTTTAGCCTTTTTACCCAGAATAATCTCTGTAGTTTCTCCAGACTTCTCTGCGGTTTTAGGAAATTATTTTTGGCTTCTTCAACGGGTTGAGCAATTTGACATTTGAAATGAGGTGAGTCATTTTTTACTTTGATTCAATTTTAATTTTACGTAAAGATATTTAAATATATTTTATTTATTTTTTATTTTAAGTTTCATAAGTAAAAGTTGATTTGAGAGATAAAGTCAATCCATAATAATAATTGTTACATATTTTTTCTCTTCTTTTCAATATGAGCACTCCATCACCGATTCCAAAAACTCAGCCTAACAAGGGGAGCCCCCCCAAAATCACCCTAGAGATCCTTTACGATTATATGGAATCAGTAGAAAAAAGAAGAGAAGAGAGAGATGCCAAAATCCAAATAGAGTTAGAAACATTAGAAAAAAGGAGTGAAGAAAGA
>ML780613.1:1197983-1229983 GCA_009831015.1 Picea engelmannii | reverse complement strand
AATTTTCTCAAAGTGAACAAATCAACCTTAAGTAACTCTATTTTGAAATTTTTGTATTGTTATATGATAATTTCTATAATTATATTTTAAAAAGAAACTTATTTAGGATATTTTGTGGTTGGGGTCTTTTCTATGTTCGTCATAAACATAAAAATTTGGGTCATACAAGTTTTGGAGGTATATAAATGGTGTTGAGTTCATAATCATAGTTTTCTCAGTTTTTTTTTCAATTTCAATTAGTTGTTAAGACCCATGTTCATGAGATTCTCATTTAGGTTTCTTGAGTGTGCGGAAACACTATGGTGACATCTTTATTGTAGATTAAGGTATTTTTAACTATTTGAGTGGCTAGATCATTAGAAAGGAGGAGGAATTGTCCTATGAGATTACTTATGTAGGTTACAATCATTTTTAGGTTATGCTTACCAAGTGTTGTGCATTTTAATAAACACTCCAATTCTTAATCAATAAATTGTCTCTAATACTAGTGTATTATGTTAACATTATTGGGTGTTGTTTATTGTGAACTAGTACATTTATAGTGCAATTTGTAATTTTTGTAAAAGAAACTTATTGTGTTGTACTTAACTAAATAGGTTAGGTTACCTAATAAACAACACCTAATAATGTTAACATAATCACTATGACTAAGTTAACATATAATTTTAAATAAACTTGAAATAAATATTTACCAAACATTATATTAAAATAACTCATGAGAGATGTGCATAAAAGCCAACTATTATTAACTTAAAAACTAAAGCATGTACAATATAGCTACATAAGGTATAACAATGTCTTTAAAGAAACAATCACAAACATACAACAACAAGGTTCACACAATAAAAATCACATCCTCTCGATCACCACATAAAACCCTTACAACCTATGACTCACAATAATTTATAGCAATAATACTCATTCATTAACTTAAGGTTTCTTACTTAATTGCCTTCTATATATCTTCACCCTATATCTATGCATACATTGAATAATTGTATATATATGAATTATATTGATCAAGTTTACTTATGTTAAATATTAAGTTCTACAACTTATAACTCACAATGATTTATAGCAATAAGGCTCACTTCTTAGTTTAAGGTTTCTTACTTAATTTCCTTCTATATATCTTCACCCTATATTTATGCATACATTGAATAATTGTATATATATGAATTATATTGATCAAGTTTTCTTATGCTAAACATTAAGTTCTTTGGTTTCCTTATTTTAGCTTAAAGGATTAGCTGGTGATGACACCTTCTCCTAAAACTTTGGATGCCATTTTTTTTTTGACTAATTTATTTGTATAACAAGTCATAACCATTCTAATACAATTTTCTAAGTCAACAACACATGCTTGATTCCCAAGATTATCATGTGGCAAATTTAACATGATTATACACCTCACTCATTCTTGTGCCAAATATTAAAACTCAAAATTGAAAGTTTCATCAATTTCCATGCTTTAATCAATATCTCTATGCATATATATTTACATTATCATGTCTAACGCCAATTTTCTTATTCAATATGGGTTCAGTTTCATGGTGCCTTAGCTTCGAACCCTCCTGGAATGGATATGTGCATTTATATATGGTTTTAGGTGTTGTTCCACTGTTCATGTTGTTCCATTGTTCTACATTTTGGCCTTTTTTGTTGGAATATGACGACATGAATCTGGATGAAATTGCATTTTTAAATGCATAAAGGAATTTGACATGTTGAAAAAACCTTGGGGCACTCCGATTGAACAGACTTAGCCACTTAAATATGTAGATCCAACAAGTTCTTGCTAGATTGCAGGCAAAAGTAAAAACAAAAATATGCCCTAAAAAGAGCCAAAACATAGAACATTTAGACTACAATATGATTTTGTCTACCACAAGCATTCATACTTCTTTAACCCTAAGCCCAATGGAAGATCTATTGTAGTTAATTTTTCTAAGCATTGGAAATAATTTTTCCTTATTAAGGCAGGGACAATATAATAAAGCAACTAGTGAGATTGTAAACCTTCATGATACTTTAGTTTATCACTAAATCCCAAATCCTAAAATTTGCAAATGTTTGTTAATGATTCTTAGGCAACCTTGACAACTCAATCTACACAAACACAAGTTGGTTTTTAGAGAAATGCTAATAATTATGGTGGATGGTCACAAGTGGTCAATCAAAACAACCATATAAATAAAGAAAATACACCTCTAAAGGTCTCTATTTATAAACGTGTCATGAAGTATGGATCAAATAAGTCTTACCCCATCCCCTAATTTAGAAAGTTATGAGTCACCCAACATCAACACTTATTGAGAATGGAAAATTTTAGGGGATAAATCTTGTCCATGGGTTAATGTTTTTTTTTTCCCAATAGATGATCCATCAATTTCCATTTTTTTTAAATGATTCGTCCAAATTCTGACATCAATTATTTTACTTTAAAATTTTCCGAAATTTTATAAAAACTGTATAGAATCTTTAAAAATTTGAATGTTTTTACGAAAATATCATCAAACATTTTACAATTGGCATTTTAAGAATTAGTAAGATTCACTAAAGCTTTTACACTTTAAAATAAATATGAATCCTTACAATTTTCTTTAGTATCCTATTCTCTACCCCATTTAATTCCCAACAAATAACTCAACAAATGACAAGTGAAAATTGCTTAGATTTTTTTTGAAATAAATATTCTCAATCACTTCATCATAAATGATGGACTTCACCTTAAATAACATAAACACATGTACATCAAAGTGCCAAAAATATATAAGTTAATAATATGTCATCCAAAATGCAAGTATTTCAAAGAAACTAACTACATGTAAACATGACACTACATTAGTGAACTTACCATCATAGAGAAACTTTGTGTTGTTTTGATATCATATTTTGCATGTTAGTAGGCTTTTGAATTTATCAAGGAAGAGATTAAAATATGTTTTTTTATAATAAAATGAAGATTTTAATTTGATTTTGGATTATGGAAAAAAATAATGATTTTTTAGGTTATGAAAAAATTAATAATTTCTTAGGTTATGAAAATTTACTCTTTCTTATTAAACATATCTCTAAATTTTAAAAAAAATCTACACAAAAAATCACATTTTTTTTTTAATGAAGAAGCCATAAAAATTCAACAAATCTTGAAAATTCAACTCCTTAAACTTCTAAACAATGTAACTACAAAATCAAAAGTGTTGTTTAAACAATGTAACTACAAAATCAAAGGTGTTCTTGTCCAAGAAGCCATAAAACTTCAACAAATCTTCTAAATTCAACTCCTTAAACTTCTAAATAATGTAACTACAAACACTAGAGCTTGGAAATTGTCCAAGAAGCCATAAAACTTCAACAAATCTTCTAAATTCAACTCCTTAAACTTCTAAATAATGTAAGTACAAACACCAGAGCTTGGAAATTCAATTTCAAATGGTTTTGGACGTTTCATAAACCCATAGCACTATAAAAATTAGAAAGATCGATATGGTGATTAACATGGAAGAAGCCAACAAATTTGTGACCGCAAATTTTGGTTTTCTTGTTAGTTGGTACTTTCTTCAAATGCATATTTAGTAATTTATTGAATTAAAGTGGATTGGTTTTATTGTTAGTTGGTACTTTGTTCAATGCATATTTAGTAATTTGTTGAATTAAAGTGGATATATTGTTGACAAAAAACAATTTGAATCATCAAAATCTATTGACCGGAAAAACCTGAATCTTCAAAATTAAATAGCTCAAGAATTATGAGCTAACAAATGATGTCAAACGTATGAATTATGTGAAGGCTACAACAAAATTACCCTAGCATGTTATAGCGGAACTAAAAAGTTTAAAATAACAATAAATGTGATTCCTTTATATTTAACAAAATCGGTGCATGCCATATGTTGAAAGTATAGACCTCTTTAAAACCTAAAATAAAGTACAAATGGGATTAAATTTAGATAATTGGAGATTATAACTTGACATAGGAAATTTGACTTAGGGGACTTAGAATAACCCACATGAGAAAGAATCAATGGATTTTTGGTTGGAGAATTATATAGAAATGAATAAATAGTTCTTGGAACTGCAATAAGTTGTTATTGGAACTATTATAATTAGATTACAAGTTGTATTAGCTATTTTTAGAATTCTAGATCTACTATTCTCAAATATAGAGGATTCATCTATTCTTATTTATGTAATGTTAGTCTCAAGTAAATATAGAAGTGTGAAGCATTCCGTGTGCAATAATTTTTCCAATTTGGTATCAGAGCGAGTGAGTAGGGCGTGAGGCTAACAAAGACAATAGCCTACGTAGAATGAAGTCATACCACCGGGCGCGTGTGCAGGAAGAGCATTTGGAAGGAGGTGCCATTGCTGCATCAAATCATTGAGGAGTCGTGCATGAGATTGTTTTTAGCTCGTAGGAGAGCCACCGATCTGTGAAGTGCTCACTGGAAAGAGTTTTACTGAAGTGTCGATCAGGTTGAAGGAGCCCCATGTGAGTAGTGAAAGAGGGAGATTGTTGTCTGAGTCAGAAGTATAGTCGTCCTGCATTGGATCTCAGTTGACTGAGCCATCCAGTTTCAAGATTAACAACAAGGTAATTGATTTGAAGACTAGTCTCTTTTGAACATGGAGTCTCTTTTGAAATTTAATGGAATGAGTTTTCATACTTGGAAAGTTAAAATACAAATGCACTTGATGAATAAGGCTTTATGGAGTATAGTAAAAGGAACAAAACAACACCTACATAAGCCAAGATATTAATTGAGTGGGAGAAAAAGGAAGAAAGAGCTAAGGCTATCATTGTATTGGCTCTTTCAAACACTCAACTACATCTTGTTGATTTTTGAAAATCATCTAAAGAAATTGGGGAGCAATTGAGTAAGTTATTTGGTGAAAAAGCTATAAATGCAAAGTTCTCTTTAAAATTACAACTATTTAGTCTTAAAATGCATGATGATACATCTATGTCTAATCATATAAATGATATAATGTCTCTTATAAAACAATTAGCCAAAATTAGCGCTATGGTAGATGAAGAAGGCTAAAACAATTCGATTAAATAGTCTATCTTCCAAGTATAACAATGTTGTATTTAAATTAAGTAAAATATCCTATCAATCATTAGAAGGAATGATATCATCACTTTTAGTAGAAGAAAAGAGGATGAATGCAGGAGACACAAATGTTGGTTCTCATATTGAAATTGCACTATTTTCCAAGGGAGGGATGAGAAAAACCAGGGGTTCAATTGAATGCTTCTACTGCCACAAATATGGACATACAACATGGAATTTACAAATCCGTGCCAATGATATTTTAAATGGAAAACTAAAAGAATAAGAAAATATAGCCAACTTTAAAGACTTGCCAAAATCTTATGAAGATGATGAATTAAATGAAGAGCCTCTCAAACTTTTTAAAAAGAGCTTGAGGTTATTTATGTGTTTGTGAGCTTGAGAAAAATAAACGTTGATGAAAAGGTCATGTTCTAAGATTGATTTATGGATACATTCGATATCTATACTACTTTCCTAGAAAATTGGTGAATACAACAACAAACCATGTACTTCGACGAATGAAAGTAATATAGAATAAACTGCTTTCCTAGATAACTGGTGAATACAACGACATGCCATGTATTTTAACATATGGAAGTATGTCAATAGAATGACTAGAAGTCCATTCATTACAAATTCAAATTGATAGTCTGAAGCAATTTTATCTTCAATGAATCAAGTGGAAACTCGATTGAATGGTTGAGTGAAAGAGCATAGTCTATGAGATTTTAGAAGTGGATAGAGATGTTGATGAAGACTATACCAGACAAAAATCATATTTCTCATCATATGCAAGTGTTGAATTTATTATTGTATTTGGTTATTGTAATGTAGATTTTGCCTCTATCTGAGTTGTGTGTTGTAAATAATTCATTTTTCCATTAAGGGGGAGTGTTGGAGAATAATGTAGAAATAAATAAACAATTCTTGGAACTGTAATAGGTTATGATTGGAACTATTATAATTAGATTACAATTTGTATTAGCTATTTTTAGAATTCCAGATCTACTATTCTCATATCTATAGGATTCATCTATTCATATATATGCAATGTTAGTCTCAAGCAAATATAGAAGTGTGAAGCATTTTGTATGTATTTTGTGTGCAATAATTTTTCCAATTTCTATTTTTCTTAAATTTAACAAATTTTCTTAGTTCATATAAAGCATAACCTAGCTAATTATCTTGCAACATGTTTTGTGGTTGATGAAAATAGTCTTTGACATTGGATATAAATGAATTATAATAAACTTATATAGAAAAATTATTTTAGCATATAGTAAATAATTTTAATTACTTAATTTCGAGATAAACACTTTTGACTTGATGACTTATTTTACAAATTTGAGGAATAACACTAAATTCTTATATTTAATAGGTATAAATTTTCATTGATGCTCGAATAAAATTACGTGAATTCATTATGAATGTGTGAATGAAAGTTGTAAATGTGGTAACATCACTTATACATTGTGTTGGCTCTATGAGAAGGTGTCTAACACAAGTCCTTTTTAGTTTAACATGTCACCATATTCAACCTTATAGGAGGAAGGAGGACTCGCTTTGGGTACATATGATATTTTTCATTTGATTAAGGTGCAAAGTGTTAAAGATTTAGTGGGGGTTATATTTCTTTACTTATCCATTATTCACATTTCGTCAAAGTAATATGACTAACGACATTCATATCAATCACAAGCACATACAACATGAACATGAACACATAAGCAAAACAATTCTCTATTGTGTTGGAAAAATGGTTACTACCATGTAAGTATAATGTAGGAAATAGGGCAGAGCTGACAAATCTATAATCACAACAACAATGACAACCTTACAACTAGAACTACTCTCTTACATCATTATAATTCTCATATATATAAGAAACTAGAGTGGTTATAAAGGATCTCAAAATACTCTAGGGAATCTACTTCTAACCAACTCATATAAAAGAGTACAAAATTTTTTGTGTCTTTGGTACATGTGAAAAGGATCCAAGGAAATGGGGATATATGATGTATAATATGAATCTTCAACCTTCACATACTTAGGCTTCTACAAAATTGTATACTTAGGATTTTGTAGTCTCTCTTGGCTTCTGTAGATTCATTTTCTATTGAACTCTACTCTATGCTAGAACATAGTCAAAACTAGGCCACAATACCTTGTTGGCCACATATTCTAACTTATCCCCAATTTGGGTTCTATTTCCTAGTCCTAAAAAATAGGATCCAAGTTTGAAAATTTTCTAACTATTGCATCCTTGAACTTAGAGAATTCATCCAAAACAATGGTCCACCTATAGCTAGCTTCTTGGATTCTATGGGCGTGTTTGGTTGTTGACAATTCTGCCCATTCTTCCTTAATAGGTATTGCTTAATGTATCAACTTGTTATTTCATCTTTTTAGTTTCCATGAACTTAGACTAGGCTTCCCTTGTGATTCCTCGTACTAAGTTCCTTAATTTCTTCAACATCATCCTTGAGATCACCCTTCTTGAATGATATATATTGAGATTCTTCCATCTTATCATTTGGGGAATCTGACACAATGGCTTCATTGTATACATTTTCATACCTATCTTGTAGTTACTATATTTGTTGTTGTGTTATCTAGCCAAGAATTGCTATGATATCCCCATGCTTTTGGAATCTCATCCACAGATTTAGCTTCTCTAATTTATTAACCTATTCTTATGCTTCATTGATGATAGGATCAATGATTAATGTCCTTCTCTTTCTGTGAGGCTTTTCCTCATTGAATTATTTCTTGGCCAATTCATCCTTCATTTCTTATTCTTTCATCATCTCTACATCTCTGGTGGAATCCAATAATCCTTTTCAATTTTCTATGATCATCCATAGGGTTGTAGTCACCTTTGTTACTATACTACTATCTTCTTGCACAATCTATATAGTCGTAGTTAAGTGTGGGAGAATCTTTTCAAAACGTGTGGAGAGTTCTTTTCTGTACTTTTATGTTACCTCATGAACTTAATCCTCATACTTCCATGCATCCTCAACTTGCTTCTTTAGTCTCACAAGGGAAACAACGTTTTCATCCACTTATTTTTTTAAATTTCATGGTGACTTCCTTTATTTTTTTTTTCTTGTATTTTTCATTCTCTATAACTTGTTTGAGCTTATGTCTCATCACATATTTTTACTATTCCCATTGATTTTCTTGTTCTTTAAACTATAGGTTTTGAAGCTACAAATCCCTCATGTACTCATCCTTCTCTTAGGTGTCTCCCATCATTTTTGTAGTAGATTTTGATATGAGCTTAATGAGTGAGGGTAGGTCCATCTTTCGTAGATCAATGATAGGATACATTTTTGTTAGGATTTAATAATTAGCAACACATACAATCAAACACATATTGAGCAAGGGACACCAAGAGTTTACACTCAAGAAACCTCCAAAGGGGAAATTATATTCAATCAATACACTTCTGTGTGTGTTTCTATTATAGAACAGGTCCCTTTGTATAACTTTAGATGGTCATAGAAAATATGTCACAATAATATATTCAATTCAATCTCTCCCTAAATATCTCAATTGATTCTATGAGATCCTCATCCTTAAATTATCTCCTTGTTCCTATATTGGATTCATATGTAGAATTTTAAACTTGGTCTACTACATTACATTTATGAAACCACATACTTTAGACATTTATATTCAAAAATATGAGTTATTCCTTCATAGTCCCCCTTAAATAATACTCATGATTTCAATATTCAATCATCATCCTCTATCTCTTCAACTATTCTTTTGAACTGGTCCAATCTTCATCTGCATCTTTTATGCTCTTCAATCTTCTTTCAACTTCTATCTTCTGCAATCTTCATCTTTGGTCTTCTTCACTCTTCATCTTCTTTAATTGGATCTTGTACTTGTAAAATTTAAACATTATGTTTGTTGAATTCCATGTAAAAATTCACCATCCACTAAAGGACATGGGTCATGAGTTGCTCTATCCATTGATTCTCTAAGAAGCGTTTTTTTGTACATGGTAACTGGTTCATCTAAATTTCTTGAAACATAAACCTTTTTCACTCCCCTTGCACCATCATCAATTATTGACACACGGTATTATTTTCACTACTTATTTTACCTTGCTTTTGTTGCTTCATTCTTCTTTTTCTTCTTTTATTGTTTCACGTTTCTTGGATTTCCATGTTCCATTGCATCTTTTTGTTTGTGCCTATGTTTCTATGTCCATTCTTCTTTTGTCTTCTTTCACTTTCTTTTAGATTCTTATTTATTCATCTTGTCAAATTATCTTGTCATCTTATTTAACTTTACCTAGATAAAATGGGTTTCTTGTTGGAGAGACATCTCCATCCAACAAGACACCTATAACACTAGATTGGAAAACTCAATTGATGCACCAATGCTATGATTTTACATAACTTAAACTTGATTTGACATCTAAATTTGATAATTTCAATGACCTTAACTGCCTTAAGACTTTGACTTTACTTTGGTTCGAGATTCTTCGTTTCAACTTTGACTTTAACTTGATTCTAACTTTTACGCAACTTGAATTTAATTTTCTTCAAACTCAACTTTGAGTCAAAATTGGAATTTTTACATAAAAAAACTCTCAACAATATCTGTTTTTCAAGTTTTTTTGTGAACTTAACCTAAATTGACCAAACCCTTTTATAAAATTCATCATACAAATTTATATCACTGAAAGACTTTTTAATTCTCAACATCAAATGTTTATGAATTTTTGTTAACTTAGCTTTGGCTCTGGACTATGTTTACATACTCCTCTTAGGACTTACTAGAAATCCTTTACAAAAACGTAACCCATCTAAATAAATTATTGATGTATGCATTTACAAAATTTCTTTTGACTTTCAAATGTGGATCATGATTCATACCTATAAAGGTCTTTGAAACATAAAATGTATTATACCTCAATCTTTGTCTATGTCTAGGATGTTGTGCCACAAACCACAACAATTCTCTTGTGATTCTTGTATGTTGTGGACATGGGGTCTTTCTCTACATTGCATCTATCATCACGTCTGAAGGTTGGATTGAATCTACTGATGTGAACTTCAATCACTACACCGTAATTGTCTCAAGTCTAATGCATAAGGATCAAGGTCACTTTAAGCATTAGGGGATGGGTTGTCTCGATTTCCATGTGACTTGAACTGCCATTAAAGATATAAAAAACAAGTCAAATATGCCAAAAATAAACCAATGCATTCTTTTGGAGATTGGAAGCACAAATGCATTTACAAATTGAAGAGAATGAGGAAAATCTATTGGATCTTACATCTATAGGATTGACATAAAAAAATACATTACCAAGGCATTGTGATCTATTCTTCTTCGATGCCAATCTCTTTCTATGTCCATTTATTCAGAAGCTGGGGCATCTTTCTATTGGAGTACACTTCCTTTACATGACTCTAGACAACCTTTGCATTGACCTCTCTTTAATTCAGATGTGCAATATGGATTTTCAATGTCAACTCTTCATACAGATGGATGCTTTTAAAAATTATTTGACAACATATTTTCATAGGCATTTCTTCTCTACACATTGAGTCTCTCTCTCTCTCTTAGTTGTATGGACTTTTCTAGTATTTCTAAATGGCATTATCTCCTTAAAATTTGTTAGTAAAAATAAATAATCATTAATAATATAGACCATATCCAATCATCTATCAACTGGATATAACTCATATATATACAATGAATAATAATATTGGTAGTTCAAATGGCTCAAAAATTGATAAAAAATATGTTTGATTTCCGCTAGACTAATATAACTTTGGGATCAATCTTCATGTAATAAACATTTTCACTTAATCTCCATTCTTTGACATGTCTCATGAATCACAACATTAGGGTTTGATACCAAATGTTTGGATTTAATAATTAATAGTAAATATAATCAAACACATATCAAGAAAGGGACACTGGGAGTTTACACTCAAGAAACACCTGAAGGGGAAATCCTATTGAATCAATTCATTCCTATTTGTGTTTTTGTTTTACAATAGCTTCCTTTATATATATTTACGTGACCATAATAAATATGTCATAATAATATATTCACTTCAACAATCTCCATAGCTATCTCCAATAATCTCTCAATTCATTCTATGAGATCATCATCTCTAACTTCTCTCATTGTCTTCATCTTTGATTCATACTTAGAATTTTAAGATTGGTCTACATTACATTTATGCAACAATATACTTTAGACATTTATATTCTCAAGTATGGGTTATTCCTTTAGTTCAGACCTTGTTTACTTCTCTTACTTCCTTTGTGGTGATTACTACTTGTGGGATGATAAACATATCTACTCTACCACTCCCTCTACATGAAGAATTTTCTATGGAATCCTTATGCCTATATTAAACCCAAAACTTAAACTTAGAACCAATTGTGTGCATAGTATCCAATAGGTTATACTCTGCACTCACCTATGGGTGCGATAGGGGAAATGCATCAATAAAGGGTCTTCACTATTGGAGGGGCTTTCTAGACAACTAAGTCTAAGTGGTGGAATAATAACTTCTCTGTTGATGAAAGTTCCATATGAAGATGTATATAATCATCAATCATATTCACTTGATATTCCTCATTCAAGATGGTTGTCCACCCAAATTGTTGGCCCTATGCCTTCACTATTTCCTTTGCTTTCTCTTGTAACATTTCTTTCAAATTGAATTCCATCTGGCTTAGTGGGTGCAGAGTTCTACCTTTCCTTTTTATCCACAGTGGTAGTGGAATATTGGATATAACCTCTTTAATACTTTCTCATGTATATATCAGATCTGGTTGGGATTCCTCTCAGGATAGGTTGATAAATCTGGTGTTTCTTAGAAGCATTACATCTTCTCCAACTTCATGCTCACCTAGGTCAAACATTTTGAAGTCTAACTCTTTTGATGTTGTGGGTATTGGTGTTACTACCATGGTACCTCAAATATGTTGAGGTGAAATAATCAAAATTCATGGTTATAGCAATTGTTGATGCACATACATGCTCCTTGGAAAGGATGATGTTCCCTCTTCAACTCTCTAATACTAAATCATTTGGTTCACTCGCAACATCGAGGGCTTGCATAGTTTACTTTACTATAGTAGTGTTGTATGTTCCTAGGTCACCATGTGGGTACCTTTCACTTGCAGGGACATATAGAGGCTCTATGCTGGATGAATTCTTGATTCCCTAAGGTTGGGAGGAGGAGGACATCTCCACCTCATCTTGTAAATCTATGCTACTATTTGATAAATATAGTATCATTACACAATAGTTCCATGCCACTTCAAATTGATACATGTTAACATATGCATTAATAATTCACGTAGGAATTCTAGTGGTTTGCATGATTATTCCACACATTTTATGGTAGTAATTCTCAAATATAGTATCAATACAAATTTAAGTGGCCTTATCTGATGAGAAATATAGGTCCTCATACTTATTTGAATCACACTTTTTTTGTAGATCCCACTCCAGTAGTTAAATTCTTGGTGACTCCATCTATAATTGTGAAAATGTAATCAACAATAATAAACTGCCAAATTGAAAGCCTTGCTTCCTATCTTGAGAGTATAGCAAGTTATACAATACCTCATTTGTTAGGTACCACACCCAATTCAACTTGATGTCATTCACATAAACATCAACAACCTATTTTAAGCATTCTCCCTTCATATAGGTCCACAACACATTGGTAGACAATAGTTGAGATTCCATGCTAACCAACAAATGGTTGATAGATGTTTCATAACCCCAATCCTTTTTCTTCATTTTGTATTTTAGGCACAAATCCATCTATTCATTTTTGGAACCTCCATCCTTATGTCCAACAAACCCATCATTCATTATTGTGGTCTATATTGCGAATACATCTACAACATCTTGTCCATCAATAAAAAACCTTGTAATGGCGTGGATCACCTTGTCATTGATAGGGATAATACAATCTAACCAAACCACTCTAGAATGCACCCTAAAAAATAGTAGACTTACACACTTTTGCACCACCAGGGTGTTGGAAAATCGATTTTCATTGATGTAAACTTTAGAGGAAGTCTAGAAGCCTCTAGAAGTATTGGGTATATTTGAAGAAGTTTCCAAAGTGGTCCCTAAAGTGAAGAAAATAAGTCACTTGGAAAAATAGAAATACACCTCAAGAAGCCTCTCATAGGTACATACAAGTTAAATGATTATCTATATTTCAAGTGATCTTTTGGTAAGCCTTTCATAGCATATCCGAGGAAGTGGATTTGAGGAAGAAAGGAGTGTGAAAGTCTCAGAGTTGTAAAGAAGGAATGGTTTAAGGAAACCCTAGTTTAGTTAAACCTCGCGGGTAAGGCTACTGGTGTCCCGCGAGGCACCCCTGTAGGTAAGACTACTAGTGTCCCGCGAGGCACCCCCACGGGTTGTTTGGTGCCTGTCATGTGAGGCCCCGTGTGATAACTGATATCTGTCCAACAAGGCTAATCTAGATTTGAGGAATGATGCTTGGTTCATATTGCAACAAGGTATGATATTTTAGCAATGTTTTTATAGGGTCTAAGATGGTATGTATCAGTTCTTCTTCATTATTAAAGGTATGCTTTTTATGTGTTTGTTTAAGGCTTGTGTCATGGATGATATAGCACATCCTTAAGGCATGTCTTGGAGCCCCTTTTGGTACATGGTTGCATATGGTTGAGGTTCATGTCTTTGTGATATTGATACATGCTTGAGACATATCCTTGGTACATTGTGTATGATTGTTATGGTTCATTGTTAGAGGCACATATTTGTGATGATTGGCACATGTGTGAGGCATATAGTTGGTATATGATCTTGGTTGTTATGGTGTATGCTTGAGGTATATTGTTGAGACATTAGTATATGGTTTAATATATGGTATATGCTTGAGGCATATCTTGGAGACATTGGATTATATCCTTGGTACATGGTGTATGTCATGATTGAAACATAGAATGAGTGATATGGTATATGGTTGAGGAACATGTTATGGTAAATGGTTGATGTACATGTTTTGGTACATGGTTGATGTACATGGTATAGTGGATCTAGTTTTAGTTGGTTGATGATGGTATATCAGTGACAGAGACAGTGATAGAGATAGTGACAGGTTGGATGATTGGTTGATCATCAATTACAGTTTGATGTGATAATGATAGTGATAGTTTGTGTTAACACATAAGATTGTATTATAATTTGAGATAATTTCCTAAAATACAATTTCTATAGGAGGGTTCCTATACTTTTGGACAGTTTGACTTCAAGTCAGTTTTTTAGGGGTTTTGAGAAGGCGTTTGCAGTACTTGATGATTCCATTGTGTAGAAAACATCATAATATTTCCAACCATATATATTGCAGCCCAAAACTCTTTTGGGAAGGCCTCCAAAACCCTCTCAAAGGCCACGTTACGTTTCTACTGAGAGCATGCTACGCTTATGCAATTTTTGAGTGACTAATTTAAAACTTGGATTATGAACAAATGGGAAGGTATTTTTGAAAACTGGAGGAGGTTTTTGTTCATCACATACCAAATAAAAAAAACCTCTCTCAGTTTTGAAAAAAGTGTTATGGTTAGAGATATATTAGACACACAAGTGGAACTATGAAATCTGTAGAGCCGTTTTAGGAGTGGCGCTACGAAATTTCCTGTAGCAGCTATTGTTAAAGATTTGATCATAAAACCAAAAAAACGAAGTGGGTTTCTCTGAATTTTTTTGTGGAGGAAGATGATATACTTGTTGACTTTCTAAACAAATTTTATCCTGATCCATTTTTGCATTTGAGAGAAACAATTAAAACACCAGTGCGTTATAGAATGTGCTGCCAATTCTCTGTTTTGCAAAGCTGATTGGATATTCGCCTTGTTGGGAGGTTGCCACCTGTCAAGGAGGGTTCAAATGGATTCTCAAGGACCAGTTAGACGTCAAGGGATAGATTCACCTAAGTTTTATATCCATTAAATACCTCATGCAATGAGGTGGAAACAATTTATTAATGACTTCCAACAATTTCCTAAAAAATTAGAAATTTGTTGGATTTTTGTCTCTTTGACTGTTGCCACCTATATCCAAGGATTAGAATCCAATGGAGGAGATGGGATTCGACCTCCTAAGGATATTTGGATTCTATCTTGTATTTAAGAGAGGAAATATCTCTTGGAGAGTGGTTGGATTCATGAACCAAGAGAGGAGAGAGCTGGAGGAGCAATTTTAGTTGCTCATTTGTAAGCCTGAGGGTCTGTTTGTAATGACATTTTCTATCATTAAAGATTCATGAGACATGTTATCAGATTGTCTTCTTTGTTTTCCCGCTTATTTGTTATCTTATTTCTTGAACATATTGCAGGTTTTGAGGATCATAACTACCATTGATTGATGGATTCACGAACAACATAGGATCTGTTGTAGCTTGCTCATTAAATCATTGTTCATTGTTTAAGCAAATATTTATCTATTGCATAAAGGATCTATGTATAATGGATATTATTCCTTTTGTCATATTCACCATGCTTCTACTCATCATTATATATCTCTTTGTCTGATATATAGTTTGATTTCCTTTGATCTGTAGGATGTTATGACTCCATGCCCAATGGAATGCCTCTATAGACATTTTGTTGCCCTCTCCATTTCTTTCCTAGTCTTGTTGATCCACCTACTCAAACCTTTTAATTCATTTATATTCTAAAGGGTATTGGGATTTCACTTACAACAGTCTAAGTGTGACTCTCAGTGCTAACATTTTTGGCACTGTTTCCGCAAACGACAATGAAGACACCTTCCCTGGGGGAACTATGATGATTAGATCTAGCTTTGGATGGTGAACTGAAGATACACACTTTTAGACTGGTTATCTTTCACCATGGTGACTCCACTATTCATATATCTATTGGAGACTCCATTGTTTTGAAATGGACAAGATCCTATCTCAGAGGTATGCTTTATGTGATTTTCAAAGATAATCGGTTTTCCAAATCCAGTGCCTAGTAGAGATGAATGGGAAGGTTGCCTTCCTAGGTTTAGAGGAGAGGATTGGGAAGTATCAACTGAGTTTTTATTAGACTTTCATGAGTCCATGCTTAAGCTGAAAATTATACATGAATATGTCCTCATCAAATTGTTTACATACTCTTTAGATGGAGCAGCTCGTGATTGGTGTAGATCACTCCCAGTTGCTTGTATTACTTCACTAAGACATTTTCATGTTGCATTTCATTTGTTTTGCAAAGAGAAATTTGCAGCTGATTTCCTTTATCAAGAATGTTGTTATGAATTTCATTTGATGAGTAAAGGATCAAATAGCCATAAAGAGTATGCTGCAGTAGAAGACACTTTTCATTATGATCAAGAGGTTGATGATCTTCAAAGTGATAGCCAGGATGTAGATACTTTTTCCATTGTATCAAATGTATCTACAATTTTAAGTTGTCATGAAAATCAAATTGGTTCCTTTGATTATTCAAATGATAAAGATAAGATATTTACTAAAGCACATACAAATCTTATTAGCAGCCAACCAATATATGACAATGAAGAAGATAGGGAAGAATTGCAACAACAGTTGGAATCCTCTTTATCACCTATTGATGAGCAGAAAACTCCACGGATCAACGATGAAATTTCTATCATTTCTATACCTGCACTTGCAACAAACATCAAACAACATATGAGTAGATGTAAAGTATACGAGGACCATCATTTTATTGATGAATCAGACTTCACAGAGGAGCAATATGGTTTTATTAACCAACTAGAAATGTCTTTTCATAAGTTTCATGATCTTGTGGATTTTTACATAGATTTATATTTTTCAAAGGTTTCTAATGATCTAGTTGTTGGTATGATTTCAGATCATAGTTGTAAGTATCCATTGCTTACTAACCTCTTGCTGCAAGCTTCATATCAATTGAAAATTATTTCAAACATTTGCATGGAAGGAGTTATTTTCATCAGTTCGATACTCAAATGGCTGCATTGGAAGTATGATGCAGGAGCATCGTCAGAAAGCATGCGTGGCAGGACAACTCGACGCTTGGGAGTCATTTCATAATCTCAAACAATGGGAGTTACTGCGAATATTTTGGAGATGATTGAAAAAGAAATGGAAGAAGATCAAACACTTGGGAGAAGATGATCACGAGTGATATGGGAGTTTGACTCCGAGTCTTGAATGTAACTGAACTTAGGTAGTAGTTGGATTTTTTTTTGTTTTCCGAGTAGATGAGTAGTTGGGGGAACCCTAAGAACCCTCTGAGATAAATAGAGGTTTTGTATGCCCAAATGAGGCTGTTGTGAGTTAGTAGGAATTTTCTGAGTTTTGAGTTATTGTTTTAATATTAGCTGTAGCCATTTACTTTTGAATGAATATGACGAAGGAAATTTGACTCAAATGCATAGCACTATTACTGTTTGTAATTATCTATTATTGTGTTTTCATAAAATGAATGAATTTCGTTATGAATGGATGAAACTGTGAATGATAGTATAAGTTTCAATTGTTTCTCTTATGTTGAGTGAGTGCAAAGTGTGCACACAGAACACAAGGAGTGCGTGACAGGATCTGTTTTGATTCCAAAGATCATAAGAGATAGCATGAAACTTTCCCTTTGCAAGGAGTGCAAAGTGACTGCTGCAAGGTGTGCATAGTCACCCATAAGAACCAAGTCTTGCGTAAGAATTTGCAGCAAGGAGCGCACAGATTTGGAATTCGGCTAAGTGTTGAAGGGACTCCATAAGAGTCAAATCCATGAAACACAAAATTCTGACTTGATCACAGTCATTGATCCAAGGAAATATCTGGAATGTCGATCTAGTACCATCGTTATTTTGGGTATCGGGATAATGAAGGTAAGGAGACTCCCAAAGTCGCGAAACGCGAAATACCGACTTAATCATAGTCGTTGATCAAAGGAAAGACCTGGACCATCGATTTAGCGCCATCATGATTTCGAATATCAGGAGAACGGAGGTAAGGGGACTCCCAAAGTCGTGAAATATGAAATCACAACTTGATCGTAGTCGTCGATTGAGGGAAGATTGTGGACCATAGATCTAATCATATCAGGAACTCCCGATATGAGAAATCCCGATGCACTTGAGAATTGAGCCCTAGGTCATGACATGGGGTCACATTGAGGGAATATAAGGGAGGAGATAGTACACACTAGACTCCTGTCAGATTTTTGAAGGTCGGGAGAATCAGAGTGACTTGCCTGCAAAGGCCTGACACAGGAAATTGTGAAACGCCTTTTGGATTAGGCTCGTGGTCACAGCCCGTGGTCGCATGAGAGAAACTTGCACCTGGTGCTTGTTCGCATGGTGGAGTTTCGTGAGGACCTATGGAAAATTCTTGAAGATTCCAGCTGAGAATCAAAGAGTTGCTCCAGCTTGAAGATTGAGAAGATCCAGAGACCGGGAGGTCAACAGACCCTACTGAGGTAGGGGCACTTCATCAAGTGGTATTAGAGCCGATTTTCATCTGTATATTTCAGGTGAAGGAGATAAAGGAGACGAAAGAAATAGAAGCTACACTCTGTGTATGAGAGATATTAGACACAATGCCACCGAGGAGATGAGTGGAACAACCTTTATCCAATCGAGTTGTAGAAAGGGAGATGCGAGAACTTCATGCAAGATTAGAGGTGATGGAGGTAGTGTAGAGGAGAGCACCTGATGCTGGAGACATCAACGATGCAGAGAGAGAAGAAGTAGAAGTCGAAGAAGCTGCAGGAGAGAATATTGCTGAAGAGCACTTTCTAAGAGAGGTTGTTAGATTGGGAGCTAGAGCCAAGATAGAGGTCCCAATGTACGAAGGTAATTTGGATGCTGAAGAGCTGCTAGATTGGGTAAGAGCCATGGACAAATATTTCGACTATGAAGATGTTGATGAGGAGAAAAGGGTGAGACATGCTGTCACCAGACTCAAAGGGCATGCAACACTGTGGTGGGATGAACTACAGGATGAGAGGAGAAGCAAGGGAAAACAAAATATAAAGAATTGGGACAGAATGGTAGCCAAGCTGAAGGCAAAATTCATGCCCAAAGATTACCAGATCAATTTGTTCATGAAATTGCAGAACCTGAGATAGAAGGGTATGACAGTTAAAGAATACAAATAGGAGTTCTACAAGTTGAACATCAGAACTGGACAAAGAAAGAAGGATGAAGAAAAAGTTTCCAGGTATATAAATGGCTTGAGGTGTGAAATCTAGGATGAGATCAACATGATGTCAGTAAGGACAGTGGAGGATGCTTATCATTTTTCACTGAAGGTGGAGGAGAAGTTGGCCAGAAAACAAAACCAGCAAGGAAGATGTAGAAGCCCAGTTCTGAACAAAAACAAGGGAGTTTTCCAAGACAAGACACATAAATCCAAAGATGAGGCTGAGAAACCACATAGTTACTCGAAAAGAGGAGGAAGTTCCCGAGGGAGACAAGATGATGGAAGAAGTTCTTCCAGAGGAAGAGGAAGAGGTAGAGGAGAATAAGTGAGATGTTACACATGTGGATAAGTGGGACATAATTCTTGGGAATGTCCCGAGATAAAGAAAGAAGGAGAAGGTGAAGCTCACATTTCGAAAGGACAGAGAAGAAATGTTGAAGCAGAAGGAGCAGAGGATGGAACATCCCTGATGTTGAGAAAAGTTCTCTTAAAACCAGAGGCAGAAGTTGAGAAGCTAGTGCAGAGAAACAACCTATTCAGGACAGCTTGAAAGACTAAGCACATAGTCTGCAAAGTGATAATTGACAGCGGGAGCAATGACAACTTAGTATCCACAGAGATGGTGGAAAAATTGGAGTTTGAGACAACTGCACATCCAAAGCCATACAAAGTCTCATGGTTGCAGAAAGGACATCGGGTAATGGTTACTAAACAATGCTTGGTTGAATTTAAAATAGGAGGATATAGAGATGAAATTTTATGTGATGTAATTCCCATGGATGTATGCCATATTTTGTTGGGAAGACCATGGTAGTTTGACAGGAATGTCATTCATTATGGGAGGAAGAATACATACACCTTGGAGAATAATGGTACGACACACATGTTGTTGCCAATAGAGGAGAAGAAAGTGAAAGAGGAAGCCAACACAAGCATACTTCTCATGAGTGGGAAGGAACTCCTAAGAGAAGTTAAGAAAGGACATGAGGTGCAGTTTGTTGTGGTGAGGAAACCTAGATTTGTCCTTACAAGTAATTCAATGGATTATTTTCCTGAAGAAATTCGGGAATTATTGGATAATTTTATTGACATAGTGGTGGATGAGCTGCCTAACTCATTACCACCCATCAAAAGTATCAACCATCATATTGATCTGATACCAGGAGCAAGTATTCCAAACAAAGCAACATATAGACTGACACCTCGAGAGAATGAGGAGGTAAAGAACCAAGTCCAGGAATTGTTACACAAAGGGTTGGTCAGAGAGAGCTTGAGTCCATGCGCAGTGCCAATTGTGTTGAGTCCAAAGAAAGATGGAGGATGGAGAATGTGTATAGACTTAAGAGCCATTAACAAGATCACCATCAGGTATAGATTTCCTTTGCCAAGAATGGATGATTTAATGGACTGTCTAAGTGGAGAAAACTTATTTTCTAAGATAGATTTGAAAAGTGGATATCACCAGATAAGAATGAGAGAAGGTGATGAATGGAAGACAACCTTTAAGACAAATGAAGGTTTGTATGAATGACTTGTTATGCCATTTGGCTTAACAAATGCCTCGAGGACTTTTATGAGGTTGATGAATGAAATACTGAAATATTTCATTGGCAAGTTTGTGGTTGTATATTTGGATGATACACTGATCTTTAGCAAGACTAAAGATGAGCATTTGAGACACCTGACACTAGTGATGAGAAGTCTACAATAGGAGAAGCCGTTGATAAACCTGAAGAAGTAATCTTTTATGAAGACATAACTCATTTACTTGGGTTTTGTGATCTCTTCAAATGAGCTGAAGATGGATCCAAAAAAGGTGAAAGCAATCAAAGAATGGCCGTCATCGAGAAACATGTTTGAGGTAAGAAGCTTCCATGGATTAACAAGTTTTTATAGGAAGTTCATAAGATATTTCAGTGGAATTTGTGCACTAATGATGGATACAGTAAAGATGAAGAAAACGTATTTTAAATGGATAGAGGAGGTTGAGAGGAGCTTCAATACACTGAAGGAGAAGATAACAGAACGACCAATTATGGTCCTGCCAAATTTTGAAAAGACATTTTAGGTGAGATGCGATGCAAGTGGAGTTGCGATTGGAGCAGTTTTGAGCCAGGATAATAGACCGGTTGTCTATTTCAGTGAGAATATGAATGAGACTAAGAGAAAATACTCCACATATGATAAGGAATTTTATGCCATAATTCAAGCCCTGAATAAGTGGAGACATTACCTTGTCCCATAGAAATTTGTCTTGTACAATGATAACCAAGCTTTACAATTCATAACCAGGCAGGAAAAATTGAATCAGAAGCATGAAAGTGGATTGAGTTTATGCAAAGTTTTACTTTTGTCATAAAACTTATTGTTGGGAATGCTAACAAAGTTGTTGATGCATTGAGCATGATATGTTTGATTATGCAGGAATTTCAGGTGAAGACCTTGGGGTTTGAACACCTTAAGGAAATATACAGTGATGATCCAGATTTCAAGGAGGCATACGAAGCATGTGCGAATCCTATGCTAAGAGATAGGAGCAAGTGGGCAGAGTATATGATTCAAGATGTTGTTCAAGGGAAATCAGTTATGCATACCAAAGTGTTCAATGAGGGACAACCTTATGAAGGAGAAGCATAATGGAGGATTGGTTTGACATTTTGACCATGATAAAACATTCACATAGTTGAACAATTCATACTATAGGCTAGGTATGAGGACAAAAGTGGTGAAATTTGTGAACAGATGTAGAATCTGCCAACATGCAAAAGGAAAAAGATAGAACACTGAATTGTATCAACCATTGCCGATACCAGAAAGGCCTTGGGATGCGATAAGCATGGATTTTGTGTTAGGACTAACAAGAATAGAAAGAGGATGTGATTCCATATTTGTGGTGGTGGATAAATTTTCAAATATGACACACTTTATCCCATGCCAGAAGACCAGTGATGAAACACATGTTGCAAATATGTTTTTCAAGGAAGTTGTGAGACTTCACGGCCTACCCAGAAGTATCGTCTTGGACAAAGACACAAAATTTGTTGGTCATTTTTGGAGAACAATGTGGAAGACATTGGGGACAGATATGTCCTTCAACTCAGCTTATCATCCTTCGACAAATGGACAGACTGAGGTGGTAAAAAGAAGCTTGGGAAACTTGTTGAGGAGTCTAGTCATTGAGCATCATAACCAGTGGGATCAGATTCTGCCATAAGTAGAATTTGCATACAATGACTAGCCAAACATAAGCACTGGAAAAATCCCATTCCATATATTGTATGGAATGCAACCCTGGGGAGTATCCGAGTTGAGAAACTTGGGACAGAGTGAGATCATAAGTGCTGGAGTAGAAGATTTTGCTGCAGAAATGCAGAAGCTCCATATCCAGATCAAAGGACAATTATAGAACTCTAGCCAAGAGTACAAGCGCAGAGTTGATAAACATCGTAGAGAACTTCAATTTGGGGTGGGAGATCAGGTTATGACACATATTCGGAAAGAAAAGTTCCCTAAGGGAACATATAACAAGATAAAAATGAAGAAGATAGGGCCATGTAAGATCTTGAGGAAGTTTGATGCAAACGCCTATGAGATTGAGTTGCCAGATGATGTGGGCATATCGCCCATATTCAACATTTCAGACCTGTATCCTTACTAGAAAGATGTCACAGAGGGATCATAAGATCAAGATAAGATTTAGTGGGAGAAACAAATTCCTGTAGAAGAAAAACCACAAATGGAGAAGATCATTGATCAAAAAATTGGCAACAAGATCAGGAGTAAGACCTATCTTGAATATATGGTTAAGTGGAAGGGACACCCGACAGTGGATGCCAATTGAGAAAATGAAGCTGATATCTAGAAGCATGGAAAGTCGGTGCAGGAGCTCATGGGCAAGAGTCCATGAATTTTTTTCCAGGGGGAGTATGATGCAGGAGCATCGTCAACAAGCATGCGTGGCAGGACAACTCGACGCTTGGGAATCATTTCAGAATCTCAAACACTAGGAGTTACTGTGAATATTTTGGAGTTGATTGGAAAAAAAAACCGAAAGAAGATCAAACGCTTGGGAGCGGATGATCACGAGTGATATGAGAGTTTCACTCCGAGTCTTGAATGTAACTGAACTTAGGTAGCAGTTAGAGTTTTTTTCGTTTTCCGAGTAGACGAGTAGTCAGGGGGAACCCTAAGAACCCTTTGAGTTATTGTTTTGATATTAGCTGTAGCCATTTACTTTTGAATGAATATGACAGAGGAAATTTGACTCAAATGCATAACACTGTTCCTATTTGTAATTATCTATTATTGTGTTTTCATAAAATGAATGAATTTCGTTATGAATGGATGAAACTGTGAATGATAGTATAAGCTTCAAATGTTTCTCTTCTGTTGAGTGAGTGTAAAGTGTGCACACAGAATGAAAGGAGTGTGTGACGAGATCTGTTTTGATTCCAAATATCAAAAGAGATAGCATGAAACTTTCCCTTTGAAAGGAGTGCAAAGCCATTGCTGCAAGGTGTGCACAGTCACCTGCAAGAACCAAGTCTTGCGTAAGAATCTGCTGCAAGGAGCACATAGATTTGGAATTTGGCTAAGTGTCGAAGGGAATACATAAGATTCAAATCTGTGAAACAAAAAATCTCAACTTGATCACAGTCGTTGATCCAAGGAAAGATCTGGATCGTCGATCTAGTACCAACGCTATTTCGGGTATCGGGAGAATGGAGGTAAGGAGACTCCCAAAGTCATGAAACGCGAAATCCTGACTTAATCACAGCCGTTGATCAAAGGAAAGACCTGGACAGTCGATCTAGCTCCATCGCAATTTCAGTTATTGGGAGAATGAAGGTAAGGGGACTCCCAAAGTCACGAAACGCGAAATCACGACTTGATCGTAGTCGTCGATTGAGGGAAGATCGTGGACCATAGATCTAATCATATCGGGAACTCCTGATATAAGAAATCTCGACGCTCTTGAGAATTGAGCCCCAGTTCATGACATGAGGTCACATTGAGGGAAGATAAGGGAGGATCTAGTACATGCTAGACTCTTGTCAGAGTTTCAGAGGTTGGGAGAGTCGGGGTGACTCACCTGCAAAGACCTGACACGTGAAATCACGAAATGCCTTTTGGATTAGGCTCGTGGTCACAACTCATGGTTGCGTGACAGAAAATTGCGCTTGGTGCTTGTTTGCACGGTGGAGTTTCATGAGAAGGACATGTGGAAAATTCTTGAAGATTCCAACAGAGAATCGAAGAGCTGTTCCAGCTCGAAGATTGAGAAGATCTAGAGGCCAGGAGGTCAGCAGACCCTGCCAAGGTAGGGGCACTGCATCAAAGTATGAATTCAATTAGGCAAAGAAACTTAGCTAGATATATTTGTGTAGGTTGATGTACATAAATAAGCTCACTCCATGAGCATGTGATTTTCAGTTTGAATTTGTCTACAGTGTGAGTTCAGTTTGTAGGTTATGAAAATGTTTTTATTTTTCAATAAGAGGCATAGATGTTTTCAGGAATACAATATGCATAGATGAAATGGATAAGGAAACTAGAACTGCATGTTCTTGGAAGCTCACAGGGAGCATGCCATCCCCCATGGAGCCAGATGTTAACACATAATATTTTATTATAATTTGAGATAATTTCTCAAAATACAATTTCTATAGGAGGGTTCCTGTACTTTTGGACAACTTGACTTCAAGTCAGTTTTTCAGGGGTTTTAAGAATGCATTTGCAGTACTTGATGATTCCATTGTGTAGTAGACATCATAATATTTCCAACCATATCTCTTGCAGTCCAAAATTCTTCTGGGAAGGCCTCCAAAACCCTCTCAAAGACCACGTTGTGTTTCTGCTGAGAGCACATTGTGCTTCTGCAATTTACGAGTGACTAACTTAAAACTTGGATTATGAACAAATGGGAAGGTATTTTTGAAAAATGGAGGAGGTTTTTGTTCATCACATACCAAATAAAAAAAACCTCTCTTAGTTTTGCAAAAAATGTTATGTTTAGATATATATTAGAAACAAAAGTGGTGCTACGAAATCTGTAGAGCCGTTTTAGGAGTGGCACTGCATAATTTCCTTTAACAACTATTGTTAGAGATTTGATAATAAAACCAAAACGACGAAGTGGATTTCTCTTAAATGTTTTGTGGAGGAAGATGATATCCTTGTTGACTTGCTGAATAAATTTCAGTCTGACCCAATTTGTCATTTTAGATAAACAATTAAAACACCAGTGCGCTACAAAATGTGCTGCCAATTCTCTATTTTGCATAGTTGATTGGATATTCGCCTTGTTGGGAGGTTGCCACCTGTCAAGGAGGGTTTGAATGTCTTATAAAGGATAATTTAGATGTCAATGGACACCTGGACCTAAGTTGTAGCTCCATTAAAAACCTCATGCAGTGAGGTGGAAACAATTTATTAATGACTTCCAACAATTTCCTGAAAATTAGCAGTTTGTTGGATTTTTGTCTCTTTAATAGTTGCCACATATCTCCAAGGCTTAGAATCCAATGGAGGAGATGGGATTCGACCTCCTAAGGATATTTGGATGCTATTTTCTATTTAATATAGGAAAGATCTCTTGGAGAGTGGTTGGATTCATGAGCCAAGAGAGGAGAGAGTTGGAGGAGCAGTTTTAGTTGCTCATTTGTAAGCCCGAGGGCCTATTTGTAATGGAATTTTCTGCCATTAGATATTCATGAGAGATGTTATCAGATTGTCTTATTTATTTTCCTACTTATTTGTTATCTTCTTGCTTGAACATATTGCAAGTTTTGAGGATCATAACTGTCATTGATTGATGGATTCATGAACAACAGAGGATCTGTTGTAGCTTGCCCATTAAATCATTGTTCATTATTTAAGAAAATATTTATCTATTGTAGAAAGGATCTTTGTATAATGGATGTTCTTCCTTTTGTCATATTCACCATGCTTCTACTCATCATTATATATCTCTTTGTATGATATACAATTTGATTTCCTTTGATCTGTAGGATGTTATGACTCCATGCCCAATGGAATGCCTCTGCAAACATTTTGTTTCCCTCTCCATTTCTTTCCTAGTCTTGCTGATACACCTACTCAAAAATTTTAATCCATTTATATTATGATGGGTACTGGGCTTGCACTTACAACAATATAAGTGTGACTCTCATTGTTAACAGGTTGATGTATTGGTGACAATGGCAGTTATAGGTTGATCAGTGGTAGTTACAGTTTGAGTCTACACTTAAATTGCAGGGAGGCATGATGGGGAAAGGAAAGGGGATTTTAGCCTCCTTTTGTTTGGTTTCAAAGAACTTACGGAGTTGGAGCTTCCTTCAGTTTGGATCCTGTAAATCAGGGGGTCGTAACCTCCTTCCAGTTGTAGCTCGATAATTCAGGGAATTGTAGCTTCCTTCAAGTTGGTGCATGTAAATCACGGGGATGGTGCCTCCTTCTAGTTGGTTCTGGAGAATTTGGAAGTTGTTTCTTCCTATGAATGTAATTTTTGACATTAATAAATAATTATGTGATTTTCTCCCATTTGGGTTTCCACATAAATTTTGGTGTACTGTGTATAAGTGGTTATTTGTTATGCTCTGTTGATTTATACTGCTCATGATATATTGATGATATATTGCTGATAAAGTTAATGATTACATGTTTTGGTTAAAGGTGGTAAAATATTGCATAATACTGATTCACCCTCTCCTCTTAGTATTCCAACAATTGGTTTCAGAGTAGGTCCTTCAAGAAAAAATTCTAACCACTGGAAGGAAGATCAAAGAGTACACTAAGATCAGAGCACAAATGTTTGATGGTTAGAATTATTCCTTATGGAATAAAATGATGAAAACATTTTTACAGGCACAAGGATTTGATGTCTGGAAATCAGTAGTAGATGAATATATGAGACCTTCCACTCTTCCAACAGATAGAGATGGAAAGAAACTCAGTGAAAACAATTCAAAGTCTAAAGACAATATTATAGGTAGTCTTGTTGATTTAATATTTGTGAAGGTGATGCACTGTGACATTGCAAAGGATCTTTGGGACAAACTTCAAAATATTTTCGAAGGAGATGCTAAAGTAAAGGGTGCCAAGATTCAAACCGGTATGAGTAAATTTGAACAACTGAAGGTGAAGGAAGATTAAGATATAACAATTTACTTTCTACGAGTTTATGAAATAGTAAATGCCATTAAACGATTGGGAGAATAAATTAAAGAATCAATAGTTGTCCAAAAGGTACTAAGGTCTCTTCCAATGAGATTTGATCCTAAAATGTCAACCCTAGAAGAAAGAGCATATCTTTACACATTGAGGATGGACGAGATACATGGGATACTCATAGCTTATGAAATGAGGACAAGGCAGGATCATCCACCCAAGAAGGAAGCAACATTCAAGGAATCCAAGAAGACCGAGAAGAATAAGCAAAATCCAAAGTCAGATTGTAGCTGCAACGCTGATTCTGATGAAGATGAAGAGATGACCAACTCCATAAGGAAGTTAAAGAAAGGAACTGTCAACTACACAAGTAAGTTTCATTTTAAATGTTTTAATTGTGGTAAAATTGGTCATTTTGCTAATAAATTTCCATATTATAAAAACAAAGAGAATTATGAAGAAGAAGTTCCTAAGAAAGAAGAGAAATATCAAAAGGGAGACAAGAGAATAAACAAGAAGAAATTATTCAAGAAAAGTCTCTACTCAAAGGAGGAAAATTCATCATCTGATGAGGATGATGATAACAACAATGAATCAAAAAATGTACTCTTTATGGCTTACGAAAAATGATGAAGATGATTATGAATAGGAAGGTGAAGTTGATCTCAGAGTAGAACTAATTAGTGCTTTAGAAGAACTAAAAAGAGAGAGGAAGAAAAACAAATCACTCAAGGGAGAATTACTTATGCTAAAGGAGGATTCTCAAAATCCTAACTCTGAAAAGGATCAATAGATGACTATGAACATGAAATTCCAAGTTGAAGAAGACAGAAGGATAGAAGAGATACTTAGAAGCATGTTGGAAGAAAAAGAAAAGGAGAAAGAGAGCTTAGAAATTGAAATAGTTTCACTAAGGAAGGAAATTCAGAAAAGAGATATGCATCAGAACATCCCCAAAATACTAGATGAAATCATCAAAACTCAAAGGCCATATCATGATAGGTCTGGATTGGGATACAAACAAACACATACAAATAAGGGTTTGAGATCTATGACTATAGAAGAGGAAGAAAAACAAAGGAATTATGCAGAAGTCACCAGAGAATTCTCCAAGAAGGAATAATGCATCCTTCACATGAGAATGATCAGGAAGAAGATTACAGAAGGATGGCACCGTCTATAAGACCTAGGTTTAAGAATCAATAACCACCCATGGAAATAAATCAAGAAGAAAACTACAAAGGAACAACACCATTCAGAAGATCTCCTAGGTATCAAACTATCTTTCTCGGTTCATGTTATTTTTGTAACAATTTTGGGAACAAAGCTATAAACTGCAAATATTATGCTAAGAACATAAGTAACTATGAAGGTCACCCTAGAATTAATCATCTCAAAAAGCCTCATGAAGCATACAAAATAAACTGTAACAATTTTTGCTCATTAAACAATGGAGTAGAATGTTATAAATGCAACAATTTTGGACACATGGCCAAATATTGCAGATTGAAAGTTCCTCCAAAGGAACCAAAGAAATAATTCAACAATCATCAAAAAGGACCATCGAGAATTTGGATAAGGAAGTAGGATAAACTAAATGTTGAAGAGTGTTCCCTTGCACTACATGCACAAAGAAAAAGAAGTGATTGGTATGTTGATAGTGGTTGTTCAAAACATATGACAAGTGACAAGAACATATTTATAACTCTGAAGAAAGAAAGAGATGAATCAATTTCATTTGGAAATGACAACTCAACCATAATTATAGGGAAAGGCATGGTCAAGCTTGGAATTAAGGATGCCAAGGAAGAAAATGTCCTACTTGTTGAAAACATGAAGAATAATTTGTTGAGTGTGAGTAAAATGTGTGATCAAGAGCATAGACTTATATTTGACTCAGAGAAGTGTGAGATAAGAAAAGAAGGATCAAGAAAATTGGTGGCTACATCAGTAAGGACTCCAAACAACATATACATATTAAATGAGATTGGAAAGGAAAGATGTTGCTTGGGAAAAGAAAATTAAAGTTGGATTTGGCATAGAAGAATGATACACATGAACTTTGACAATCTGGTCAAAATTAGAAAAAAAGGAAGAAGTAAGAGTAATACCCAAAATCTCAAAACCGGCCAGTACTATGTGCAAGCATTTTCTACATGGAAAAAAAAGAAGAACAAAATTTAGACCAAAGGAATACTCTACAACAAAGCCATTGGTAATTGTGCACACTAATCTATGTGGACCAATGATAACAAAAGGACTAAATGGCGAACAATACTTTATGCTATTTATTGATGACTATACAAGAATGACTGCACTTTGTTTTCTTGAGAAGAATCGAAGGCATTCAAAAATTTCAGAATATTCAAGGAGATGGTTGAAAATGAAATGGATTCAAGAATTAAGTGCCTAAGCTTAGACAATGGAGGAGAACTCATATCAAAATAATTCATGGAATTCTGTGAATATAATGGAATAAAAAGGAAATTCTCGATAGCTAAGACACCTCAACAAAATGGAGTCGTTGAAAGGAATAACGAAACTGTAACATAGATGGATAGAACCATGTTGAAGGATTCAAAGTTAATTAATATCTTTAGGGTACAAGAAGTGCACACAACCGTTCATATCTTGAACATAGGAATGCTCAGAAATAACAATAACAAAATACCATATGAATTATGGAAGGGAATACCAACAAATGTCAACATTTTAGAGTATTTGGAAGCAAGTGCTACATAAAAGAGAAGATAACAAATTTGGAAAATTTAATTCTCGAGTTGATAAAGGCATACTGGTTGGATACTCAAGAAAAATCAAGGCATACAAGTGTTATAATATGAAACTCAACAAAATAGTGGAAAGCATAAATGTAAATATTGATGAAGCAGATGTGCAAAATATCAAAGAAGAAAACATAAATACTAAAGATCGGGAAGTAGAAGAAGAACTCAAAGAAAAAGAGCTAGACAAAGAAGAAGAAGAAGAAGAACTAGGAGCAGAACATGAAGAAAATGACCAACATGACTTTCTGATTCCCTCCAAGAAACCTAACCGCCGGATTCAAAAGAATCATCCACTAGAACATATTCTTGGAGATAAAAATGTAGGAATAGAAACCATAGGAAGTAAAAGGTTTCATACACCAGAGAAGAGACACCTTGCACTACTATCCACAATTGAACCCAACAACTTTGAGGAATCTAGTAATGATGAACATTGGGTCAATGCCATGGAAGAAGAACTACATCAAATAGAGAAGAATGAAACATGGGAACTAGTGCCAAGACCGAATAACAAAAATGTGATTGGTACAAAATGGGTGTTCAGAAAAAAACTAAAAGAAGATGGACATGTAACAAAAAAAAGGCAATATTAGTATGCAAAAGATATGCACAATTTGAAGGAGAATATTTTGAAGAAATTTTTTCCCCCGTTTCCATAATGGAAGTAATCAAAATGATCTTGGCCTATGCATTTTCCAAGAGAATCAAGGTATATTAAATGGATGTAAAATAAACATTTCTAAATGGTGAATAAGAAGAGCAAGTCTACTTTAAACATCCAGAAGGATTCCAACTGTCATAAAGGGAAGATTATGCTTGCAGATTGAAGAAAACTTTGTATGGACTCAAACAAGCCCTTAGAGCCTGGTATTCAAGATTGGACATGTATTTGCAGGAACAAGGATTCAGAAAGGGTAATGAATATAGTAATCTCTATGTAAAGGTTAATAGAAACAACATACTTATCATTTAAGTATATGTGGATGACATTATCTTTGGAAGTGATGATGATAGGATGAGTAAGAAGTTTTCCCAAGACATGCATAATGAGTTTGAAATGTCACTACTTGGTGAATTGACATTATTTTTGGGACTTCAAATATCTTAGCAGGATGAAGGAATTTTCATTTCCCAAACCAAGTACATCAAAGAAATGTTGAAGAAGTTTGGAATGGAAAATTGCAAACCAGTAAGTACTCCGATGGTGATAGGTTGCAAGTTTAGCAAAGACGATGAATCTAAGGAAGCAAATCAAAGACTCTATATATCAATGATTGGAATCATACTCTATGTGAAAACTTCAAGACCATATGTAATGCAAGCAGTTTGACAAGTTGCAATATTTCAAGCAACATCGAAGGAAACTCATTTTCTAGTAGTAAAGAGGATCTTCAAATATCTTAAAGGAACAAAGGAGTTTGGATTATGGTATCCAAAATGGAATGAGATGACTATGTTTGCCTACACATATGCAAATTGGGCAGGAAGAATTGATGATCGAAGAAGTACTAGTGGAGAAACCTTCTATTTGGGTGATCTTCTGGTATCTTTGTTGTAGTGTACCCTTTCACTACTGAGGTTTCCAAACCTCTCAGTTACCATTCTATACATGAATGATTACATAAGTTGTACAGACATTATAAGCACATACATTTAACACAATTAAACACATTTAAATTACAGAGTGAAACATATCTGGTTACTGCTATAATTAAACATTCCATAGCATTCCACAGTAACTCATTTACACAGCGGAAAACATGATACATGAACATCACAGTCATGCCAAATGT
>ML780613.1:1175196-1195169 GCA_009831015.1 Picea engelmannii | reverse complement strand
ATTTCTTTTAGAATTGCCAGCTTCAATTCTCTGTCATTAGGTACATACACTCTGTCTTTATGCAGAAGTAGACTATCAGTTCCCAAGGTATAACTTTCCTTGGTTTGTGGTTTCTCATTCTGCTGTAGCTTTGCTACCAGTCTGTTGTACTGCAAATCAACATTTGCAACTTCAAGAATTCTGTCTTTCAACTCAGTTCTCTACATGCTAATGGTTGTAGCATGTAATTCATGCACTTTTCTGCTGAGTACATCAACCACTTTATTGTCTTTCCCTTTGATATGCCTGATATCAAAGTCATATTCGCACAGAAATTCCAACCATCTAATTTGCCTGGCATTTAAAGTTGGCTAATCAAATAAATACTTCAGACCATTGTGGTCTGTTCTCAACTCGAATTTCTTGCCCATGAGGTAATGTCTCCATTTCCTCAATGCATGGACAACTGCTGCCAGCTCTAAATCATGAGTGGCATAATTCTTTTCATGCTCTTTTAGCTTTCAGGATTCATAGCAAATTACAGATCCCTCTTGGCTGAGAACTCCTCCCAGCCCTTCCTTACACGCATCTGTGCACACTACGTAATCCTTACTTGGATCAACAATATTTAGGATTGGAGCACTAGTGAGCAGCTTCTTCAATTGCTGGAAGCTGCTCTCACATACATCAGTCCACTGGAACTTCTCCTCCTTCCTTTGCAAAGAAGTGATAGCATGAGCTATCCTTGAAAATCCGACTATGAACCTCCTATAATAACCTGCCAAACCCATAAAGGATCTAACTTCTGTCACATTTCTTGGCGCTGACCACTCTTGAATGGCCTGTACCTTCTCAGGATACACAACGATCCCTTCCTCAGATATAATGTGTCCCAAGTAATGGATCTTCTTTTGGTAAAATGAGCACTTGCTCAATTTTGCGTACAACTGGTGTTCTCTCTACACCTGCAGCACCATTCTCAAGTGTTGCTCATGTTCTTCCTCTATCTTGGAATACACCAAGATATCGTCCAAGAAGACTATGACGAACTTGTCCAAATAATTTTTGAACACTCCATTCATTAAGCACATGAAAACAACAGGCGCGTTGGATAGTCCAAATGGCACCACAGTGAACTCATAATGACCGTACCTTGTTCTGAAGGCAGTCTTGCTGATGTCTTCATCTTTTATCCTCAGTTGATGATACCCAGATCAAAGATCTATTTTCAAAAATACTTTCGCATCCTTTAACTGATCAAAAATATCATCAATCCTTGGCAGAGGATATTTATTCTTGACAGTGACTTTATACAACTGTCTAAAGTCAATGCACAGACTCATCGTCCCATCTTTCTTCTTCACAAATAGGACTAGGGCTCCCCACGGTGACACGCTGGGACGAATGTAGCCTTTCTTTAATAGCTCTTCGAGCTGCAGTTGCAACTCTTTTAGCTCTGGTGTGCTCATCCTATAAGGAGATTTCGAAACTGGAGCTGCTCCAGGCATAAGATTTATAGAAAAATAGATGTCCCTCTTTGGAGGTAGTTCAGGCACCTCCTGAAACACGTCCTCAAACTCTTTGAGTACCCTGTGGTCTTCCAGATTTGAGACCACATTTTGGAATACTTCTCCCACCCGGGCTGCAAATAATTGACAGCCTTTCCGGTAACATTTCTTCAGCTGCATAGCTGAGATTTCCCTCACAACCATGGCTCTGGGAATTGCTTGGACTGTTACCTAATTTCCCTCTTCGTTCAGACATGTGAACCTCTTTTTTCGACAATCCAGAAGGGCATGGTGCTGGTCCAACCAGTCCATCCCAATTAAGCAATCATATGAGCCTAAAGGCAGAATGTTCAATTCAGCCCTAGTGCTCATTCCTTTCATGTCCACTGAACAGGACTTGACCAATTCAGTGACCTTCCTCTTGGTCCCTGTGGCTAACTGCACTAACCAAGACTTCTCATGTTTGCTCTTCGTTAGATGCAAACTTTCCACCACTCTAGGATCTACATAACTATGGCTAGCCCCTGAATCAATCAAAATAACAAGTGGTCGGTTATTGATCATACCTTCCACTTCAATCATATGTGATTGAAATTCTGCTTGCTTGTTGTCCAGGGCTGGGTAGATCCTCGACATTCTGCTGCCCATGTCATCCACTGTTTCAGCTTGCTGAACAGTATGGATAGTTCTTGCTTTGTCCTTTCTGTGGGGGCAGTCTCTGTACCTATGATTCCCTTTACAGCCCCAACACTCCATAGGTGGAGGCCTTGGCATATGTTCACTCCCTTCAACTTTCCTGGGCTCTTTAAAAGATGATTGTTCCCAAGGACTATTTCTGAAAAAGGAAGGCTTTCTTCCCTTCTGCCTCTGTTCTTTCTTAAACCTCTTCTGGTTATCCCAAGCCTTCCGAAAGGTAGGCTTTTCTTTCTGCTGTTCGTATAGGCATTTCTCCCTTATTATGGTTTCTTCCATGGTCTTAGGATCATCGTGTTGAATTTTGTCACCAATAGAAGGTGGCAGTCCACTCAGATACCTCTGAATTTTAACAGCCTCGTCTTTGATGAATGGAACATACAGTTCCAGAAAACTTCGTTCATACTCATCCATGGTCATACTACCCAACTTGAGTTTGAAGAACTCCTTCATCTTTCTGTCATAGTATCTTTTAGTCAGGTTATTCTTCTCAAAATACCTCTTGAATTCCTTCCAAGTGACCTCTTTCTCTTGAATGTGCTGCACCTGCACAAACTGATCCCACCACATGGATGGTTTTCCTTTCAACTGGTACATTGCAATTCTTCCCTCTGCATGGGAAGAATAATTCTGCAGTTGGAAGTATTTCTTCATGCCCAGCAACCATGTCTCGGCATCTTCCTCCTTCTTATGTTCTCCATCAAATGTTGGAGGCTTAATTTTATTCATCTCTCCTTTCAATTCCTCTTTTCCAGATTTTCGATGTTTTTGGGTAGGGGACGGGCTTGAGCTACTGTGTGTCTTACTGTCAGAATGTATTTGGGAGCGACTGTGATGTCGGCTACCACTCCTCGATCTACTTCTTCTCCCATGAGTTCTGCGACTCTCTGTTGTACCTGAGTCTCTTCCCTTCTCAAGTTTCTTCTCTATTCTTTCCAGACTCTGCAAGAATTTTAAGTTTAATTTCCCTTGCCGATCCTTGACTTTCATGAGATTTCGGCTATCAGCTCGACGCTCCTTGGCCTCTCTTTGTAGCTCTTCAATTATTTTCATCATATTTCCCTCCTTATCCATATCTTTTCCATGCCCATTAGAGTTCGATCCTTCGACTCCCTAGTTAACATTCTTTCCTTCCTGTTCATCTTCTATTTCAGGGGAAATTTGCACTCTTCCCCACTCCATACTTGGTGTTGATTATCTGGAGTTTTGGCCTTCGTTGAACTCTGCACACGCACTGTGCAATTGAATTTGAAAATTTTCAGGCCATTTAAACTTCATGAACAATCCACAACATTCATAATTAACACGAACAAAAATGAAAGACATTTCAACTTCACATGTTTTCTGAGCTCTGTCTGGCTCTGTGTTTTTCAGGTGTCCGAAACTTCAATTTCAGTTATTTCGGGACTTCAGGTTTCGGGTTTCGCAATTCCTGATGTCGAGGGTCACTGTCCTCTTTGGATTCCCGATCTCCGATGACCCCTTTTTACGTGCTAGCCCTCCGGAGCCTAGCTCCTGACGCATATGACCATACGCCATGACCGTGGCCATCTCCCTCTCGTGACTACTCCTATCGGAGTTTCGGCACTCGCGCTATCAACATGCGCATGTCTTCGAAACCCCCGATTCTCCGATCTCTGATATGCCTTAGCCCTCCAAGTTAAGCCCTGGCCGATGTGACCACTGACTTGTGACCCTAGCCTTATCCCTTATCGAGGTTTGGGGTTTCGCGAATCGAAATATGCCAAAACTCTTGACAACAGAATCCCCGATTTTCCGATTTCCGATGGACTCTGTCCGTGCTATCCCTCCGGGCTATAGCCTCACCATACGACCACTGCCCATGACCGTGATCAATCCTCCTATCGGGGTTTTGGGATTTGTGATCTCGCGATGCACATGCGTTCACAACCTTCGATCCTCTGATTCCCGATGTGCTTTTACACTGGCTAGCTCTCCTGGCTCAGCCTCTGGTCCACTTGACCCTACTATATGACCTCCACCTTACCCCGTCGAGGTTTCGACAGTTTCAATGTCACAACGCATACGCTCACGAAATCCCCGATATCCTGATTCCCGATAATCCGACGTGCCTTTTTGATTTAACCCTTCGCGGTTAATCCCAGGTCCATGTGACCTCTACCCCGTGACCGTACTCAAATCTCTCGTCGGGGTTTCAGGGTTCGGAGTTTCAAAGTGTATGAATCACTTGTCACCGGGTTCCTGATTTCCCGATGAAATTCAAACACCGATGGACTTACTCCTTGTCGGGACTTCCCCGATGGCAGATCTCTGCCACGTGTCCCCTAAATGAACGGTCCTGATTTCCTCCGGGGTTCGGGACTTCAAAGGTCTCGAGTTCCTTGTCCTTAGGAACTGTGATATGCCGATTCCCGATTCTGCCTAGGCTGCTGACACCTGTCCTCCACTAGTTCCGCCTGTGGCCCACACGATTCTTCTGTCGGAGTTTTCTTCGATGGCTCAGGTCTCCGACTCTTCGATATCTACTGACACCTGTCCTCAAAACAAATGGTCCAGATCTTGTCGTGAAATCGTGGATCGTGATTCCATGTGACGAGATCTCTATGTGCACGAGAACTCCGATTCTCCGATTTTCGACTCTCTCCTGGATTCTGACACGTGTCCACCCGAGATTCACGGCTATGATTTCTTCGGTGTTTCGAGACTCACAAGGTCTTGGTTCTCTCGACTTATAAAATCCCGATGACTCTCCGGGACTTCTCCTCTACCCATGAGGACTTAATCCCTGTGCAACTTCTATCAACTCGGACGGTTGACGGGTAATCCCACAGTGATCTTACGACTCACGATCCTCCCGAGTTTAAACTCCTATACACTCCGGCCATACCAGGGTCCGAAATTGGTCCTCCAAACACAATTTCTCCTCTCACCCTTGGTCCAAATACCACTCAACTGGCCCATCTAGGCTCAGTGTCGAAACCTTGGCTCTGATACCAATTTATAGTGTACCCTTTCACTACCGAGGTTTCCAAACCTCTCAGTTACCATTCTATACATGAATGATTACATAATTTGTACAGACATTATAAGCGCATGCATTTAACACAATTAAACACATTTAAATTACATAGTGAAACATATCTGGTTACTGCTATAATTAAACATTCCATAGCATTCCAAAGTAACTCATTTACACAGCGGAAAACATGATACATGAACATCACAGTCATGCCAAATGTGATAAAAACATAATTCAGATACTTATCTTTGAACAGCTGTAGAATTCACCAACCAAGTGCAGGACTTCCACGAACCTCCCAGCCTTAGACCACACTATTCATCAGCTCAACAGTGGGTCACCCTCGAGCTGGGACCGAGCTCCACCCCAAGGCAAGGAATCCTAGGCTAGGCTGAGGTTACAGGGAAGATAGCACATACACATCACCAGGAAGAAAGATCTCCCAAGAATCTCCCACGCTCACTTTCCACAGACCCTCATTCCCCACATGCCTGTTCCACCCCAAGAGAGTGCACCTTCTCTGTCACCTAGACAGTCCTTCGGCTGCCAGTCTCCCTTACCTTGGGTTACAGGAACAGACCGGACTAGAATTCTCCGGGCTCTATGGCAACTACAGGGTTCCTTCCAGGAGTTCTCTTCTCCCTCTGCGCACTCTCTGTTATCCATAATTTTGGTCATCGTGATGATGTTATGATGATGGAAAATCAAGCTCTTCACTAAGAACACTTTCCTGAGAAAAGTTACATTTGTCTGCTTCCAGAAATCATACTTTTAAAGGATGTTCGTAGGCTACCTATATAGCTGCCTGCGAGAATGCCTGATTCTCGTTGGCTGCATTAAGATGGAGTGCGAGGGGTTCGCACTATACCTAACTCTTAGGGTGAGAACATCTTCCAAATGAAGGAAAAATACAAAATCTCGAACCTTCTAGAAAGGAATCTTCCAGAAGCATGAGTTGGCTTGCGAATGGTTATCTAAGAAATGGCTTTCCTGATATCTTGGGATCATTTCCTATCCAAGTAACTAAACTATCCTTTCCTATATATTGAAGAGGATGTTCATGGAAAAGGTTAGAAGCAAACTAGAAAGAGATTGATTGGAGAATTAGTGTAAGATTGTATGAAGGACTGATGCTACAGCAGCAAGAGACACCAGCAAGGTCATCAAAAGTGGTTGATTTTCTTCATGCATGAGCAAGTGTGTGTGTCAGAGCTAGGAGCCATCGAAAGGAGATCTACAACATCAAGGCTTAGGTTGTAAGTTTCAGTTTCAATTAATTAAATACACTAATATGTCCCTTTCCCATAAAGATGATGTCACTTTATTACATAACTCCTTGATCATATGTATAGACTAGCTATTGAATATATTGATTTGCTTTCACTTCGATTGGTTTGTACTGTTGTGATCTGAATGACACAAGAGCATTGGAGCGAGGCTTGGAACAACAGAGACCTAGGAAAGCGTTCATAAGGTATGTTCATGATCCTTGCCTCTTAGTTCATTCAATAGTCTAGATCTAGGGAAAGAGTATTATTATGTCCTGTTTTGTTCTAGATCCAGGTGGATCTAGGGAGATCGGTTTGTGTCCGCACTTACGGATTAATCCTGAAACAAAATTGGCGACTCCACTAGGAACCTATCCCTTTGTCTTTATGGTTTTTTGAGTTTTTCTGTGGCCATTTTCTCCAGTTTTATTATTCTCCTGTCTAGTCAGTCTCTGAGTCCTCAGGATATCCTGGGTGACCTTCTGGGTCTATAAGCCTGCTTGAATTTTGCTTTCATTTTAATTTTTTTTATTATCTTCAGGAGTTCTCGCACTGTGTTCATTGACAGCATGCGAGAACTAGTCAGGTTCGCACCCTGCATATAGGGTCCAGTGCGAACACCTCGCACCTTACTTTAAGGTGGCCTGCGAGAATCCTATCTTCTCGCACTGTGTGACACTGCTTGCCTGCGAGCAAGATTTTTGAAAATTTTGAAATTGAGTTTTGATTTTTTCAACTGCTCAGATCTGTTGAATTACATCTTTTTGGCTTATTGGATCATTGATTTGGATGTCTCTTGCCTTAGTTTGCTTGCTTGAACAGATTTAGGGTTTCTAGGTCTTTCTTGCCCTTGGTAGCTTGAATTTCATTTCTTGGCTCTTATTGGCTATTTCATTCTCTCTGTCTTCTGGAGTTGAGTGTGTCTGATTGGCTGAGGACCAGTGATTGGTTGAGAGTTAAGTGTTTGGTTTTTTCTCATTTGCTTGTTGGTTCGAAAGGACATTTTCATTTGCATTGAGAAGACTTTTTGGTTTGTTTTGTTTTTGTTCTTTCTTTCGTTGAAAGAAGTTGATTGGGTTGTTCTTGCTTGATTCTTTGCGATTTGATTTTCTTCTCTCTCATTAATATAGTGCGAGTTATTTTTGGAAAGTGAACACAATTGTTTTCTTCCATCAAATTGTTTTTGTCATTTACAAAACATTGGAAATCAAATTTTAAGAATTGTTGAAGTTTTGAAAAAGACAACATATTGAATTTTCATTTGATACATGATTGTTTGCATTGACATTGGAAATAAGGAAATTTTGCATATAATTCGTGGTCGATTTAGAAAACTTCTCTCTCTCCCATATATAGGTTTCATTGAACGGAAAGTGTTATTTTTCATTTCCATTCTTGCATTATTTGGGTCAGAGTCATACACACATGAGTTTCATTTCCGTTACCTTTGAGTAAACAACAACCATTAAAAACATTGCGTAATCTTAAAATGTATCTAGTAACTCTTTTCTAGGGCTCTTTTACACCAACATTTAGCTAGGCTAGTGCTTTGGAGTAGGAAGAGAGATACACTCTCCAAAAGCTCAAAACACACAATAACATCTTGAGTTAGGGAGTGATAAATTCCATTGGCAACATATTGTCCTGGGACGCCCTTCTAACACAAGGGTCAAGCACTAGGTCACATTGGTGTTGGCAGAGTTACTAACCCTGCTTTGTTGACATCGGTGTAGAGATTGCACATATTACGGGGATCACTCACGAGGTATACCCACAATGATGAGTGGAAGCCTTTTGGGTTGATTTCAGGCTAGATACCCTGCCCTTGCGTGTGGATCGGACTGACGACTGTTCCCCCAGGCTGTATTGTTGCTTGTGGTGACCTTAGTGGCCTGTTTCTCTAGGTTCTTACCCAAGGTGACTGTGGAGGGGAAAGTCTTCACGGTACCTGGAATTGACGTTGATCAAACTCACTTGGGCTCCTTGGAGGGTATACCCACGATTATGTGTGGGAGCTTGCACCAGGGCATAAGTCTGTTAAGCAGGTCGTCAACATAACTTTTCCACCTTAGCCTTGCCCCTTCTCATCTCGTTGTTGCGACGTTGGATTTCATCACCAACTAGTGGCTTCGAAATTAGAAGGTATTGTTTGCTTGGTGATTGTCTCCTAGTTTTTGTTTACTAGTGTGTGTTGTTGGTTTCTCGAAGTTGACCTTAGGATTTTCTTCGCGGATCTTGTCACTTGTTTACAATTGCTCCCCCACGACGTTCACGGAGAATGCAAGGTTTATCTCCGGAACATCCAGACGTTTCTCAACCCTTGCCTACTAGTACACCTGAGGGCTCTCCTCATCAGAGTGAAGTCCCAGCTGTTACCCCACCACATGGGGAGACAAGTGACGTCCTAGTTGTTACACCACCACCCGAGGACACAAGTGAAGTCCCAGACGTTTCTACACCACCTCCACAGGTAGAACACACTGATTCTCTAGAAGATTTTCGAACTACCCATACTATAGAGGACTATCGCATTCGTCGTGGTGAACGACCTGTTGTATGATTAAATCCTTCTGAAGAAACCATTGTTACCTCTTATGAATCAACTGTTGGGCCTTCTCACGGTGTAGTAGGCCGAGATCCTTTTTGGTCGGGTGATTTTCGACGAGTCCTTTTTGGTACTGAGTCACCTCCGGTTTACGAAGTCAACCCCCCAGTATCTCCTGAGGCAGCAACTACTCCAGAGACTACTACTTATCGTTTTGTTCTTCCTCCTGAGATGGCCCATCTCACAAATACTATGAGTGTCCAAACCGAGGTTCCTACAACTACTCTTGCTCCTATCAATACTCAGCGAATGCCTGAGGTTAACCCAAATTTACCTCCTCGTTACCACGCGTTGAATTCTTTGTTGAATGCTTCCAATCCAACACCTCCGCAAACCCCAGCCGGTTCTCCAGGTGGTACTCCTTTTCCTGGGTATGATGTTCCTCATTTTATTTCGACACTCCCTCCTCAATTTTTTCCTTCTGGTAATCCTAATCCTAGTGGCACTATCCCGACTGTTGCACCAAATGTACAGATTCCTGTTGGTGGACAGGGTGGTACGGTTCCTTTTCCTTTTCCCGGACACAACATTGTTACTACGCAACCTACGGTTGGTACACAACTTCCGGGTGGAACAGTACCTACGGTAGGGGGACCAACCTCACCTTTTGGACAAAATATACCTCCTGAATTGGCCCAGTATTGGAATTAGCTTCTACAAAACTTTCCTCAAAATGATGGGGGGCAACAAACTGTCCCTACTATAGGCCAACCATATCTAGGTATTACCAATCCTATTTGGGGTTCGGGTCAAACTACTCAACCTTAGGTCACTACTCAAACTCAAGGTTACAATCCTTGGGGTTACTATCCTATCCGGCCACCGCCGAATCAGCCAGGGCCTTCCCTCTACGGACAGTCTGCTTATGGTCCTACTGGTCTGCCAACAGGGCTTCCACCCCAAAGCCATCAGTACCCACAAGTAAACCGATAGTTACCTTTTCTTGCTACCTTGGATTTACCATATTTGTCTAGGATTCTTAACGATCCTATCCGTCACTCTCCCCAATGGCCTGTCATTCCTGCTAAGCTTCCATCGGATATTCTGAAATTCGATGGCAAGGCGGGAGAGGATCCAAATAATCATGTCATGACTTTTCATTTATGGTGTTCATCCAACTCTTTGATGGATGACTCCATTCGCCTACGTCTTTTTCAAAGAACTCTTACTGGTTCCGCTGCGAAGTGGTATATTGAATTGCCACGAGGTTTCTTCTCCGATTTTAACACCCTGGCTATGGATTTTCTTACACATTACCAGTTACCGATCCATTATGATATTGGGACTGAGATTTTAACTTCTTTTAAACAATCTAAAGGCACTCATATCTCAGATCATATACATGAGTGGAGACGGAGACGACGTCTCATCAAACTTGAGCTCCCTGACCAGTTACTGGCCGAATGGTTCACGAAATCCTTTGTGAACGATATTGGTAAAGAAATCGCCATGGGTGGCGTTGTTATGGAGGAGCAGGCTATAAGTCGTGCCCAATATCTTGATCTCATTTATTTGCAAACGGGAACATTGTATGATTTGCTACCTGACCTACCCCGTCCTGGTACTTCCAGCGCTTCAACTACTCCAGTTGTCTCGCATGCAGCTGATGGTGTGATTGGTTCTACCCATACCCACTCACATTCTTTTTCGAATACAACCCCTAAATCTACATCTTCTAAGGTTCAAAATGCTCCGTCTCCTGCCCCTCCCGCCGGTAAAACCTCTGAGGTGAACGCTGTTCAATCTACCCCGACCGGTAAAGGTAAATCTTAAAAAGGGAGAGGCAAGAATAAGGGGGTAAGAATAATAATCCAACCGAACAAACTACAAATTCTCCTATTGAAGAGCGGGATAAGTGCAAACCGCGGTACCCTTGCCTTATCTGCGGCGACGATCACTATACAAAGGATTGTCCTAGATGTGCCGAAGTTTCTAAGTTCCTTCAAGGAACGCTAAAGCTGCCAACACTGACAGTCTTGTCTCAACCCTTCCCGTCTCAGTAACAGGCCTCGTTGGTCATCCACGACCAACCATCTACTTCTACGACATCATATGTTTTGATGTGCACCGGTGATTCTAAGAAAAACGACGTTGCAATTGCAACTAGATCTAAAGACTATACTCCTTCTAAGGAGAAGGTTGACAATTTACCTCCTGATCTGGTACAAGCCTCTCCACCGAATCCACCTACGAATGGTCCTCTTCATCTCGAACAACCGAGTCTTGATACAGTCCTATGACCCCCTAAGGGTGTTGTTCGCAAGTCGGCTTTTAATCCTCATGCTCGTGTGGCCTAGAACTACAGTATTGTGGAAGATCTGGCCCAAGCACCTTCAACGATGTCTGCCCTTGAAGTCCTTCAGTCTTGTCCTGCGCAACGAAGGGCTCTGTTGAAAGATAGGTGGAATTGATCCTACAGATTCTAATTTGATAGTATTTGACTTGGATGAACATGTTCCAAGGTTACCTCCTCAACTTTCTTTTCAGATACAAGTGATTGTTGCTGACAAGAACATTTGTCGGACGGTTGTTGATGAGTGGGCCTCTACGTGCGTAATGTCTCTTACTTGTTGGAAAGCCATTGGCTCTCCTCCTTTAACGGAATCACAAAATACTTTGAAAGCCTTTAATGGCTCTAGTTTTAAGCCTTACGACGTTCTTTCCTCGTTGCCTGTCACTCTAGAAGGCAAGACCGTCCAAGTTGAAGTGGAAGTTTTCGATTCTCCCTTAGATTATAATCTTCTTCTTGGTCGTAGCTGGGTAGATTCTATGCGTGATGTTGTGTCAACACTTTTTCGTGTCCTACGATTTCCTCACCAGGGAAAAGTTGTTACAGTTGATCATCTTGCCTTCTTTAATTCCGATACTCGCACTGGCAATGTGCCGTTTATAGCTAAAACCCCACCGGGTTATGAGAATGTTGGAGTCGGTCTTTTAAAAGACTCTTCATTAATGGGTACTTTTCCCATACCACCACCACCCGATATTCTACGCTCGTCAGTTGCTTCGATTAATATGATCTTTGCTGTACCTCATGAACTTCCGGTGTCTTTTGACCCTTGGATAGTCCCTGATCCAGGAGATCATGCTCGTTTCGGCGACGTCATGCCGTTAAGTCCGGTTGAGTCGGCTTATCAAGCCATTCAATCATAAACCCTTTCTACACCTCCTCTTGAGGAGTTGTCTCCTGATCCTTTCCGTGTCGTCTTTCCCACTGACGAGATGATCATGTCCGTCATGGCCGATACACCTTGGGACGATGGGCATCATCGCTCCATACTGTTTCTGGAACAACACACTCTTGAGAACTACCAGCGGATTTCGACCCCGTCGACTGTTGTTGTCATATCGACCGTTCCTGGATCTACACGTGATGTGTTTGCAGAAGGGAACCTCAGTAATATTTCTCCCATGATTCCCATTGATATTTCAGTTAAACCTGGGATAGTTGAAAATGTTCACATTGGAGCTTCGTGTTCTCCCGAGGAAATTGTCACTTATACTGCTTTGTTCAAAGAATTTCGTGATATATTTGCCTGGAGTTATGAAGAGATGCCAGGTATCGACCCGTCTATTGTTGTGCATGAGATAAAAACTTACCCTGGAGCTAAACCAGTCCGATAGCACCTTCGTCCTGTCCATCCACGTAAAGCGGCAGCTATCAAACTCGAAGTTGAAAAACTTCTTAAATCCGGTTTTATTTATCCCGTGGCATTGACAGAATGGGTTTCCAACCTCGTACCGATTGATAAGAAAGGTGGTAGTATACGTGTTTGCGTCGATTATCGGGATATTAACAAAGAATTTCCGAAGGACAACTTTCCGACCCCTTTCGTCGACCAGATCGTCGATGACTGTGCCGGCAGTGAAATCTTTTCCCTCATGGATGGATTCTCCGGCTATAATCAGATTAACATCGCTTTTGAGGACCAACATAAAACTGCTTTCATTTGTCCTTGGGGTACTTTCGCCTATAGAAAACTTCCATTCGGTCTTAAGAACACGGGCGCGACGTTCCAACGTGCTATGTCTTATGCGTTTCATGATATAAAGCATATCGTTCAACCTTATTTGGACGATTTGCCAGCTCATTCTTTACGCCGAGTCGATCACCCCAATCATCTCCGAGCAATTTTCGTTCGTTGTCGGTTCTATCGCATTCGTCTAAACCCTCATAAATGCGTCTTTTGCGTAGAGTCCGACCATCTTCTCGGTTTCATTGTTTCACGTCAGGGGATCCGGGTAGATCCTATTAAGGTTGAGGCGATTCTCAACCTTCCTCCTCCTTCTTCACTGCGCCAGTTACAAAGTTTGCAGGGGAAAGCAAACTTTCTTCTTCGTTTCATACCTAATTACGCCAAAATTACTCGTGGTTTTACACATCTTCTAAAGAAAGGTTCAGAGTTTGTATGGGATAAAGTTGCCAACAATGCTTTCGAAGCTTTAAAGTTGTCCCTCACAAAGGCTCCACTTCTTTTCCCTCCTGCTTATAGTCGGGATTACTTTCTTTATCTTGCCGCTTCCGAGTATACTATCAGCATGGTCCTCGTTCAAGAGGATGATGCGCACGATGAACATGTTATATATTACTTGAGTCGAAGTCTTACTTCAACCGATATCAAGTACCAACATGTTGAAAAACTGGCTCTGGCTGCTGTTCAAGCGGTTCAACGTTTTCGCCATTACATTCTCTCCAGGAAAACTACAGTGATTTCACATTGTAACCCCATGCAACATATATTGACACGTCAATTGCTAGGGGGAAAGTACTCCAAGTGGATTGTCATTCTCCAGGAGTTCGACTTGGAATTCGATCGCGCCACGTCAAAGAAATCCTTAGTTTTTGCTGAGTTAATTTGTGATTTTCCCCACTCTGCCATGGAAAAAGTAGCAGTCGATTCGTTACCTGACGAATTACTTTTCCTTATCAGTACCGATGATATTTGGTACGGAGATATCATTATATATCTCCAAACTCAAACTTTCCGGCCTGCTTTGTCCAGTAATGAACGACGTCGTATACATTATCAGGCTCGCCAGTACATTATCCTTGGTGATACTCTTTACCGTCGAGGCATTGACTCTGTCTTTCGACGTTGTTTGACTTTTGATGAAGCTGAGAAAGCTTTGAATGACTTCCATTCGGGAGCATGTGGTGGTCATATGTCTGGGTATGATACTGCCCAGAAAATCTTGCGTGCGGGATATTTTTGGTCTTCTTTGTTCAATGACTGCATTACTGTTGTTCAGAAGTGTCATGCCTGCTAGACTTATAATCAGAAGATTTGGTCGCATCTTTCTCCCCTTCATCCTGTAGTCTCAGTAGGTCATTTTTCTAAATGGGGCATTGATTTCATGACATGTCACCCTCACTCGGCCGGGGGGCATGGTTATATTATTGTAGCTATTGATTATTTTACAAAGTGGGCCGAGGCAATGCCGACATTCGATAATACTGGGAAGACTGCAGTGTTATTCCTTTTCAACCATGTCATCACTCGTTTTGGTGTTCCTCAGGCTATCGTTACCGATCACGGTAGTCATTTTAGGAATTATATGATGTCTGAACTTACAGAGAAGTTGGGTCTTCGTCATGATAGCTCAACACCCTATTATCCACAGGCTAATGGCCAGGTCGAAGCCATCAATAAAGTTCTCATAACTATGATTCGACGAATGATAGGAATACATAAAACTAGCTAGCACACGATATTGTTCTCCGCATTGTGGGCATATAGGACATCTATTAAATCCGCTACGGAATTTACACCCTTTCGATTAGTTTATGGCATGGAAGCCATTCTGCCAATAGAATGTGAAATACCTTCTTTGAAACTAGTTGTAGAGCTCTTACCCAATACTTCTGCCGAGGAGGAACGTCTGTTGTATTTGGTGCGATTAGACGAGACCCGACGTGATGCCACTTTAGTAATAGAAGCCCAAAAGAAACGCGTTAAGGCACAGTATGACAAGCATGTCAAGCCTCGTGTTTTATCTGAAGGTGATCTTGTTCTTCTGTATGAACAAGATAGAGATGTCCTCGGAGCTGGGAAATTTGAACCTATGTGGCGTGGTCCCTACATTGTTAGCAAAGTTTTGGAAAAATGAGCGTATGAACTAGTTGATTATGATGGTGTACCTTTGAGTGAACCCAGGAATGGGTTGTACTTAAAGAAGTACCATGCATAAGTTATTTGTGCATGAGTACTTGTATTTTATGTATCATACTGCGTGTGTGTGTTACTTTAGTTTTGCTTTTGACGTTATCTGGTCTCTGCCCTTACGTAACGTTGTGTTTGATTGTCAGATGTTGGAGTATTCACTTCCTTATATTGGCTTCGCTGATGGAGCTAGCCGTAGTACTCGGAACTTAGCTTCCGCTGCATGGGCAATCTATGCCCCGACAAACGAACTCATATCTCTACGAGGTATATGTCTTGGCTGAGCAACCAACAACATTGCAGAGTATAGCGCCGTTGTTGAATTATTGGTTGATGCTATCTCTCTTGGAATTCGTCATTTGGTTGTGCGACTTGACTCGCAGCTTGTAGTACTACATCTCAGTAATGTATATTCTATTCGAAGTCCTACTTTATTAAGGGTATATTTGCGGATTCGCCTCTTGGAACGATATTTTGATCACATTGAATATCAACATATTCCTAGACGTCTTAATACATTAACAGATGCTTTAGCTAATTATGTATTGGACAGGCATTTAAATCATTTATAAATCAAACACATTAAACTGTACACAATGTAAAGTAAACCGATAGAAGCCGTGTATATATATAACGATCAAAAGAGTGTTTTTACAAAATGTTTGTCCGAAGACCAAAATATCAAAATTGAAGTTCATGGCTTCTACATAAGGACGTCATGGATGACGTTCACGATAACACACTAATGTCCTAGCAACTCTGCGAAGCAACCGACCCATAGATGCAGAGACTCCCACGGTGTGACGTTGATCGCGTCGTGGAATCTCTTCCAGAGTCATATCTGGAACGTTTGCCATCAGACCCTCTAAATTCTGCTCCACCGTCAGATAATCCTCGGCGTACTGTGGAACTTCTACTGCTGCCTCTCCTCGTCGCTGGATAGGAGAACTGCCAGCAAGTCGATATGGTCCCACGTCTGTGTTATCAACAAATATTTGGTGTTAGTCTTAGGGTAAATCTATAAAACAAAAAACATTTAAATATGTTAAAAATACAAAAACATTTAAAAGATAAAAATCGGTGTACTTCTTACCGAGGTCTCCCCATTGTGCATCCTCAGGTAGTACGAGGTCAGGATCGCCGCGGAAATCTAAGCCAGCATATGCGTAGTCTTCTACCATCATCACCTAGCCTTGAAGCCAGTCGAAGAAGATATCGTCATACCTGACAATCGGTCCTGCCACATGTCGGGCCATGAGTTGACACCATCGTAACATCCTTGGATCCCTGGGACCCAGAAAGTGCCACTCAGCCTGAAGTCTAAACACAGGAACCCTCTCACAGAAGAAGGACACCAACAAAGATCCATATCCAAATTGTTTCAGATATCCACGCCTGCACTTAGTCAACTGTTTTTTGAGACTGCGTAATACTGCATCTGCCCAGTTAAATACCTGGGGCTCAGTACACTCGATGACATACTGGAAATAGCTCTGCAAAGCCATATGTGGAGAGACACTTCCTGCCATCCGAGCGATAGTGAAGAGAATGGTACGGAGAGTCAATTCATTTACTCCCCAGATGGCTACCTTCTCTTTCGTTCTTTCGGCCTCAGGTACACAATACTGGGCATAGTATTCACTCATTTTTTAAACCGCCCCTTCTGCTGCCGTTCAAACTGACATAGGACCCTTGCCTGGATAAACCGGTCAAGAAATATATGTCCTCAATGTCGATAGTTAATGTGTGAGCTCCAACATTAAAAACTTGCTGGTCCGGATCCCACATTCGGACTAAGTACTCCAGTAATCGAACTTGGGCTCTCATGCCCGGGATACGGAAATATTTTAAGAGACCGCAATCTCTTAAGGAAGCAATGGTTGGAGGGTGATTTTCAGCGTTTGTATTATCTTCCTCGTGTTTCCATTCTCGCCATTCGAGCACCATGATGATGGCTATTAACCTGCATGAGAAACATATGAAGATGGTTAATAATCTTAAACATGGAAAAATTCTTTCTTTTGGCTAAACATTGCATAAATTTTTAAACTTTGCGCTGTTCGCAGGTGGCCTATTGCACGCAGTGCGAACTTCTCGCAGGTTGCCTTAGGCCCACTTGCGAGAATGAGGCATTCTCGTAGGTCCCGTATGGGCAGCCTGCGAGAATTCCTCTACATGCATAGGGTTTAAAAAATTAACTTAAAACTTGACTTTTAACCAATAAAATCATAAATTTGAACCTTACCAGAATGCAGCTGATGGTTCGTGAAATGATCGCCTGTAGCTCCCGGAAATCAACACTGAAGGCAGAGGGTAAAACGGGGTTTTTTTGAAACTCAAATGGTAAAAGGGTAAAATGATATGGTAAAATGTGTTATGGATTCTTTTTAATTACTTTTTACTATGTCAAAAGTGAGTTTTTATGTTTATTCATTATTAAACCCTAATTACTAATGCGAAAATGAGTAAAGTGACTTGCAGGTATGAAACATGGAGGGTCATGGACAATTTTTTCTATGGTGTGGTATAGTTTTGGATTGTTTGTTATGGTTTTGACATAAAACCTCAAGCGCCTTTTGTCCGTTCTTGCGCTTGTGAAAAACATAAGAACGTGATCGAGCGTTGTTTTATCTCTTTTCCGGGCTCGTTGTGGTTATACGAAAAAGGAACCCCCCTGGAGTTTTCTTTAAGCTCTTTTCAGACTCTCTAAACAGGAAAATATTTCCGAGCGACCTTGCTATTTTCACGCTCGATAAAGTATTTGAAGTATGCGTCCTTCGAGCGATAGTTTAACCATTTTTCGGTCTCGTTGGACTACTATACGAAAAAGGCACTGAGAGAGTTCTCTTTTAAGTGTTTTTCCAAACTCTATAATCTTGAAAAACCTTCGAGTTTACTATCTCTGGACTCGTTAAACAAACATTGACAGACCCGTAATGGGACCGAACCACTCCTTCCTAGGGTTCGTTAAAAGTACTCCGAGGGACTCGTCCGAAGGATGAGCTTATATCAACAAGTATATGTGATCCTCTTCAAGCTTGCGTAAAAATAAAGAGGTACTTGCCAGAAATGGTGGGGGAAAATTTGGGAAAGGGATATGTTTCATCTTTGAATTGATTGGCAGTAAGTGTCGCTCTTGAACATGACACCCCCTATTCGTCATTCGAAGCTGGTTTGGGTAATCCATTTGCCTCTCATTCGATTTGATATCAAGGTCTTTCCATGTGTCATCTTTGAGTCAATGCTGCCAAATCATCGGTCGTGTCATCCATATGTTCAAGAGAAGTCCATCTGAAACCTACATTGAGTCAGCCATCTGCAGTTGTCCATTCCTTCCGTGTCGGCCTTCCCTGTGTCCAAAGTCCAATTGCCACATACTCTGTTTCACTTTCAAACTCAGTTACTCATTTCGTTTCATTGATGGGGGATACATCAAGGCCCTCCTGTGACGAGTCTTGTTCCATCGAAATCAACACATTATCCAGAATTAAGACTTAGAAATCATTCAGTACCTTGGAGCTTGCATGCCTCAATGACAAGTTTCCTCGCTTTCGACAGTGGGTTTACCTCATTGACCCCTGATCGAAAGATTCTGTCGATTGTTCGACATCAACTCATTTATTCATAGTCGATGGATTGTACTTTAGTACCTTAGGAGTCATTGACATCAATGGTGATTTCCCTCGCACTTGTTAACGGTTACATCAATGACCGATAATCAAGTGGTTTCTGCCATGTTCGACTTCAACACATGTAATCACATGGTTAGATTCGTACTTTGGGCGATGAGATTGAAGACCCTGGATATTGTCTTAAGTGATCCAGGTTGCGATGGAGTATGTATATTTTGTGACACATAGATCCACTGTGTATGTTTCGTGGCTATGTTGTCTTGATTGAAAATTTGTCGTATAGATCCACAGTGTATTCAGGTGGCTATGCTATATTGTGACGGCATGGATCCACAGTGTATGATTGGTGGCCATGACCTTTGTTTATGATGTCATCAATCTATGATCTGAGCATGGGAATGCCTACCTCAGAAGGGATACATATGATATTCTGTCGATGCTTAGATGTTTGCAGGTTTTCGATTAGGTGCGTTCTTGGTTCTTGACACACACATGCAGCTTACAAAGCCTATCGACTGTCACTGGTTCCACTCTCAGACTTTGCGGGGCATTCTGTTATCCACAATTTTGGTCATCGTGATGATGTTATGATGATGGAAAATCAAGCTCTTCACTAAGAACACTTTCCTGAGAAAATTTACATTTGTTTGCTTCCAGAAATCATACTTTTAAAGGATGTTCGCAGGCTACCTATATAGTTGCCTGCGAGAATGATTGATTCTCGCAGGCTGCATTAAGCTGGAGTGCGAGGGGTTCGCACTGTACCTAACTCTCAAGGTGAGAACATCTTCCAAATGAAGGAAAAAGACAAAATCTCGAACCTTCTAGAAAGGAATCTTCCAGAAGCATGAGTTGGCTTGCGAATGGTTATCTAAGAACTGGATTTCCTGATATCTTGGGATCATTTCCTATCCAAGTAACTAAACTATCCTTTTCTATATATTGAAGAGGATGTTCATGAAAAAGGTTAGAAGCAAACTAGCAAGAGATTGATTGGAGAATTAGTGTAAGATTGTATGAAGGACTGATGCTACAGCAGCAAGAGACACCAGCAAGGTCATCAAAAGTGGTTGATTTTCTTCATGCATGAGCAAGTGTGTGTGTCAGAGCTAGGAGCCATCGAAAG
>ML780613.1:1141628-1171137 GCA_009831015.1 Picea engelmannii | reverse complement strand
TGATTGCACCTTCTTGACATCAACTTTCAAGAGTTTTTCCTTATGTGCATGCACTTGTGGGTCCAATATTTCTTCCAAGCATATTGGGTTTGGCATGTCCAAGATGGGAGTCTTCTTTCCTTGTGCATTTTTCTTCTAGAACTTTCTATCGATAGTCCCCCTCCTCACTGGTGGGCACATTCATGGCGACATCCTTCTGATACTCCAATACTAACTAATGCCATATGCCACCTTCCACTACTCTTGCTTCCTTGCAGTTGGAGCTTGTTATTTTCATTCCTCAAATTCAACCTTTCTCAACTCTATACTTTGACTTGATATAGATTGTGGCTATTAAATTCTTATAGTGCTCTAATCTTCTACATTTCTATAGGGTTTGGGACTTGTTACCACTTAAACTCTCCCTACAAGGAAAATCCCAAGGGCACTATCAATCAAGCCACCCACTGTCACTTTGGTGGCCTTGCTCCACTCTTTAGACTAAAGAATCCTATCCTAGGGGGGAATCCCTATAGGTCAATATAGCCTAAAAAGTTGTAGCAATGGGAGAGTCAATCAAACTAGTTTGACTAAAAAAACTATTAAATTTCACCAACTCACTCTCAATGTTAAAAGCAGATTGAAGTGTGCAAGTTATTTGCTAGATTGAACAAGCCTCAAGGGATGTGTTATTTAGACAAATATACTTGTTATGATTATGCTTGGAAAAAAGATAGAAATGAACTTGCCCAATTTCAATAGTTAAAAAGAACATCAACCATGGAATCATGAAATGCTAAAGATGTTTCATTCCCATGTAGATCATATACTTGAAATTGAATGTCACCACAAGACTTGAATTCAAATATTCATTTATTCAACATGTTCATTGGACAATCATCAAGTATTAGATTCTTATTTATATGCCAACAATTAAGCATAATTCTACTTTAGGACAACATGACGAAGAATTAAAACATGAGTTTCCCAAGAACCATACCGAACCACAAGATTATGATATTTCTTTGCTCAAATGTGAAGCTAATTTGCTGCTATTATCTATTATAGCGAGAACAACAGAATTACACTATGTGTATCTTTCAAAGGATCGTCAAATGATTAGATTGTCATGATCTAGAATATATCAATTATGTGCTTTATCTTAGACAGTTTGTAACCATAAGAGTGGTAATCCGGTGATATATTTAGATCATTCCAAAGTGACAATATAGTGAACAGTCCCATATTTTCTCACAGTGCTTATAGAATCATGGAAATATGGCATCATAACTAATAAACAATTGTGTAATTGGACATATTATAACCATGAGGAATGAAGTATCCAAAATGTATTTCTGAGTATGGTGATGTGGGAAACAATGAATAATCTTATTAAGTATATATATTCAGAAATGCACCAGCAGTGAAACTTTAGCTTTTAGAAGATTTAAGATGTGTGCATCAAAGCTTTGATTAAGAGTGTTTGCATTTCTAGATTAGACAAAGATGATACACCTGTAACAAACAAACATGCAAATCCTCAAACAATATCCTCATAAGTAGTGATAGAGATGAATCATTTACCTTAATGATCAAGTCGTCTCACAAATGTATGCATTGCATTGATTTAGTTGAGGATAAGTTTAAGACAATATACATGCTAAAACGCTGCTGAAAAGTGATGTATTTAACAGTAACTTGTAAAACCCTTATCACATGTGATAGAGATGAAATATCATATTTTACTTAACATGCATTCGTGCATAAGGTGTTATGATGGCACAAATTTAACCCAAATAATGTGACGATTCCAAATCAACCATTGAAGCAAGTAACCATGAAATAACATGCCATAAACCCAAGACGTTTCTTTACTGTTCAAAGCCTTGGATTTAGTATGACATTGATTTGATTATTTTAAGTGTGTAAACCATGAAAGTAATCCAACATTGTTAATTAATTGCTATTGGAAGAAGAGAGCAAGACTATCCTTTAAACCACATCCTTCCCAACATAAACAAGAAATTAACTCTAGAGAAATGATTAGAATTGAGACACTTTAGAGTTATTTCACTGATGATGGTTAGATCCAAAAAACTAAGCAAGTTTATGCAATCTCTATACCCAAAATTATTCCAACTTCAAAGTTATATCATGAAAAAGTTAGTTATCGTGAGAGAGCATGAGAGATTTAAACTAGAAAATATCTAACAATTGAAACTAGCCTAGATCTAACAATCTAATTTAAAAAACATTAAATTCTTTAAAACATAAATTGCTTCTAAAACAAATTATAGGGGAAAAGGGAAAAATAAATTGAGATGGTTAGGAGAAGAAAGAGAAAAACCCTGGTGCTATCATTGGGCATGGAGTCTTTAACAAAACTTGGGTAATTTTTCCTCTTCACCTGCAATGTTGAAGTCCCCTCACATCTCCTAGAAAATTCTTGGTGAGCATCAAGCTAGGGTTCCTAGACTACACAAGATTCACATGGAGGCTAAACTGATTCTAGATTTAGCCTAAGTATTGCAAATTTTGAAAATTAAAGCATAAGTCTAGGGTAAGAAATTAAAACCCTTCTATTATTAACCTAGGACAAAGTAATCAAAGAAATAAAGAAGAAAACACACCAATATTGAGCAAACAAGTCTTTTCATTCCATTTCCAACCATGCCTAATGAGAGTGACACCCTCCTTATATAGGTGAGGATCCTCTCAATACCATACAATGAAAACCATGAGCTAGGATGAAACCATGTGCTAGAATAAAACCATGAGCCTAAAACCATGTTTTCAAGTCAAAACCATGGGAAATTTCTTAAGTTGTTACAACTAAATCCTTAAAGGTAGGGAATCCTCCTCAAAGAGAGCAAATGATAACTGATTTTCACATGTGTGGTCCATGAGGAAGCATTAACGAGTGTGCCCTCCTAATTTTGAGCAAATCTTCAACTAACTCCACATGCGGTGTGGGTCAAAAAGAGGCCCTAGAACAAGGTCCCGCCTAACTAACCCAAAATTGTGGAATATTTCATGCATATGTGTGAGATATGAGTGTATAAGGAGGTGCACCCATTCTAGAAGGATCTAGAAAACACACATGTGAGGAGGAGAGATGAAATGCACCTTGTAGAAGGATTCTTACAGGTGCCAAGTGGACACTGGATATATGTCCATGTGGCTCATACAATGCTCCATATACTACCAAGTGTACAAAGTGTTGATGTGGACACCCTTGTGATGATGTGGCATCCTTGTCATTTTCCACTGTGTTGTCATGGATCCCAATGCAGTGACATATATCCCAATAAAAATTACCCGGATCCCAATGTAGCTAAATATAGAAAAATATAGGTACATAGATCTTGATGCAATGAAATAGATCTCGAGGCATGATGCACATATTCTAATGTGGGGTGCCCACCTATAATGATGCATCAAGCTTCAAAACAAGTCATTAAGCAACAAACATCAAGTAATATATTCTAATAACAACTTAAGATAGGTTAATTTTATAAATTTCCTAAGTTTACCATGGTATGACAACTTTATTGCTATTACATGTGTCAATTTCTTGGGAGAAAAGGTATTTCCTAAGCAATTTGGTTAGACATAGGAAAATTTAATGAATAATTGATGGAAAAGGGAAGGGGAACTTTATGTTTTGACCCTCAAAGTCATATTAATTGATGTATAAGGTCTTTTACAAGTCCAACTAGAATTTTTTAGATAGGAATATTCATTTTTTTTACTTGTAAGCCTTTGAGAGGGAGCTTTGCTTAGAGTTACCACCTCAACACCTTTATATTGCCCCCTTTTGTATTTTCTTTGATTTTTATTAGTCCTTTTTCGTTAGATACACATTTTAAGCATAGGACCTTGGGGCTGGGATTTTAATGAGGTTGCATGGCTCTAGCTTCATTATGTTTTTCTATTTTTAATTATTGCTTTTCACCTCTAGCCTTTTTGGATTTATTTTACTTTGGCTTACATTGTTCTTTATTTAGACCTTGCTGGATAACATTTGATATGTCAAACATAAGCAAGAATAGTATTTTTTATGAATTGGATGGAAATGAAAAGGAGAGGATGGAAAGTATTAGATGTGGTTAGGATATGGATATACACTACTCAATTAGATCACCAGTAGTACAATTAGTCCTAATTCATGGCATACTTATCTAAGGACAATTATGTCATCCCATGGTACATGAGACAAAATAATAAAATTATTATAGTTAAGAACTGTTATAATATCCAACCAATGTTTATAACTTTCATGACAAGGTTAGAAACCATCATACCACTTCTAGATAATAAACACACACATGAAATCATAGCACATCATCAACTGAAAAGATGAAGTATGAAGTACCATCTTCACAAGAAAATAACATCTGAGGTGCAAAGCATAGGAGCTGATATACCATGGTAGAGTCATTTGAAATATCTCATGGATGATGTAAGGATGGAAGAATTGGAAGATAAGGCTGAACTAGTGGATACGAGCATGAGAGATCATCAAAGCAGGCATCAATGCACCCTTGAGAGGGTGGTCTGGAAGTAGTTTCCCTTGAGGGGGAAACATGGTCACATAAGGTTTTAGGAGGGCAATGTTCACCCATTTCATTTTCATCTTTCCATCGAGTTGCTCAAGTTGTACCGTTCCCTCACCATTAATTTGCACCACCCTATAAGGTCCTTTCTAATACATTTTTAGTTTATCAGGGTGTTTCCACAATTTATTGTCATACATTAATACTAGATCAATCTATACAAAGTACTTGTGTTGCATATGTTGGTCATGGTAGGCCTTTTTACGTTTCTTCTGGACTATTTCATGGTACCCAAGAAAAAACTTGTGTTCCTCCAACTATGCCAACATTCCTTGTCTATCCTGCAATTACTACAACTCTAACATCTGCATAGCTATGGCCGCCCATAGGATTGGTATCAGATACTCAAGCGACATCACCACCTCCATCACATATACCAAGTTTAAGGGTGTGTCCTTTGTCAAGGTATTTATGTATTCTAGTACACCCATAAGGACACAAGAATCCTTTCATCCCAATCATCCAAATGATTGAGAACACCTTAGTCAATACACGTTCTTAGATATTATTGAACTCTTATGTCATTCCATTGGTTGATGGGTGGTATGGTGTTGTTTTGTGATGATGGATCATAAACTCTTTTACCAACATGGCTAACATGCCTCCTATGAACTGTTAACATTGGTTAGTGGTGACACTAGGTGGACATCCAAACCTTGTGACTATATGCTAAAAAATGAATCTAATTGTAGTATTTGTTGAACATCTTTAGTAGGCATAGTATTGGCCCAATGTGTTAGATAATTTGTAGCTTTGATGATATACCAAGGCCCAAATAACATGCTGGCAGATTTATGGGATTGATAAAATCCATTGACCAATGATGGAATGACTCTTGGACAACAATGGGTTTTAGTGGAATTTCATCTCTAGACAAGGGTTGTCTCGACTCCCACCCATTGACAAACAACATATTACATGGCATATTGTATGACATTTGTAACTAAAGTTGGCCACCATATCCATGTGCATAAAACCTTCAATGCTATAACTTTATCGCTAGTATGCCTACCTCCTTGACTGCCATGGGCCTCCCACAATACTATTGGTTGCTCATGATCCATCACACATCTATGTAAAATTCCATCAATAGCCAATTCAATAAATTGTTTGATGATTAATTGATAATTAGTCACATTTACCACCATTTGGCTAGATGATGTCAATTATAGTTCTTTGGTGTTGAACTTGTATTGAGGAATTTAGTTATCTTAGAGAATAAGTTCAAAATTTCCTCCACCTAAAAGAGATTAATGTTGGGCAATTCATCCAATGTCCCTACATATTTCTCATGTTGCACTTAAGCAATATGATTGGGCCAAACATTTTGTTTCTCTAGATTCACGACCACTTTGAATTCAAACTCTTGAAACAACAACAACCAATGGAAAATTTTCCCTTTTAGGACTGACTTGTTGTCCATATACTTAAATGTTGAGTGGTCAGTAAAAAAATTAAATGGGCACCTAATAGGAAATGCCAAAACTTTTGGTGCACATACACCATTTCCAAACCTTCACATTCTATGGTTATATAATTTTGTTGAACCCCAAATAATTTCCTACTTGCAAAGTAAACTAGATGGTCCAATGTTCCTCCTCCTATTTATTCTAATACATTTCCTAGCACTATGCTCAAGGTATCCACATGCACATAAAAACCTTTCCTCAGTCCAAGAACACAAGGATCAATGATATAACTATCAACTACTTTAATTTTGTGAGCCTTTCTTCATAGGTTGCGATCCAAACAAATGGGACCCCTTTTCACAAATCTTCCATCAACATTGTTAGCCCTAGATAGCCTCTAACAAACAATCTGTAATACCTAGTATGTCCTAAAGTAGACTATAGTGTCAATATTGTACTAGGTGTAGGGAAGTTGAGAATGATGATAATCTTGGTAGGATCGACCAACAACCCTTCCTTACATATAATACGTCCCATCAAAACATTGAACGAGGTATTAAATATGTACTTATTGATGTTTAGTGACAACTACATATGTTGATACTTATCCAACATGAGTTACAGTTTCACAACATGATCCTTGAGTAGATTGTATTACATTAACTCATCCAAATATACTTTGATGAACTTGTGAATATGTTCTTGGAAGGTTGCAATTACCACCTTGGAAAACATAGTAGGGGAATTTTTCAATCCAAATGGAATCATGTTATACGCATATGACCCCCACTCTATGGTGAATGTAGTTTTATTCTTATCTTCCTCAACTATGCAGATTTGATGATAACTCAAGAAACCATACATGAATAAATATGTCTCATTTTTTACAACCTTCTCCAAGATATTCTCACTAAAAGAAGTTGGGAACACATCGTGTATGTAAGCCTCATTGAGTCCATGAAAATAAACACACACACATATTCCAATTTCCCTTTTATACTGTATCATGATCAAATTGATCCAATCAAACTCCCAACTATAAAGATCAACCTTGCATCCAAGATCTCATCTATCTCCTATATGACCCATTCCTTGTAGTGTGGGGTCGTCCCATATGATATTTTATTTACCAGTTTGGCATCAAGATTTAATTCTATCATCATTTCACCAAATTATCCTAGAACACTTTTTATTTTAGTAAAAATTCATAGGAATATATATGCATCATAGAGAAGAGCTATAATCTCTATTACTATGCACTCATCCCAATGGTCCCTTATCACTGCAAGTTATGTCCTAGCCTCAGTCCCAATATTAACTTGCTTTGTCTATAGTGATGCATGGTAATACATTGAGCTATTGGTATCCTATATAGCCTGAACTATGCAGTGACCTTCTATTTTCTCAAACCACAAATGTTGTATCTCCTCTACATGGTTGACGGTCAAATCATGTTTTGAATTTATGTAGTCATCATTTGTTGGTTCCCCTCTATTGTATGCCTCTCTACAGAGCATATAGTCAAGCACTGCAAATCATCCATTTGTGGGTAGAATTGAATGTGCTGAAGAACCCTTGCATTTAGTATTTCCATTACACAGAGTTGGAAAGTACTATAAAACTTTTCTCATAGTTCCAATCAATTGCACATCTACTACCACATTTTCACTTGCATATACTAGTTCCCCAATAATGTCTCTAATGTGTTCACAAATTTATGCATCCATTTCTAGAGTGGAACAACCTATGTTGCCTAATTCCTCTTGTAATTATCCACATGTCCAAGTGGGTCATAGGTTTCACCGAAACATAGAGATAGATCAGTAGGGTTGGACTTGTTGGCTATTAGTGGGGCCCTTATGTCTAGTAGGAAAATATTATGTATCCCATTTTCCATTACTTCCCATGAATGAAACACCACTTCTTATGTGTTTCCTACCAACGTGTAGGGGTCTTTACCAAAGAAATATCTAGTGCATCAATTTTTGTGTGTGGGCATGATCTAGTTCTCTATCCGAGTCACACATTCTTGTGCCTTAGTTGTGTCATCGGATTTCGATGGGTCCTTCACCTCCACAGTAATTGACCTACATAGCCACGATAATGCACATCATAATTTGGACTATTCATACTCTCCATTCTGCCATTGATTAAGTGTAGCTTCTAAATTTGTTGCAAACAAGCAAACACTGTCCCAACTTATCTCTCCATTTTCCATAGGTTTGTTGTAATCATATTAATTTTCTATGATAAGGTTATATAGTTGATCCAAGGCACCTTTTTCGAAAACCTCCTCTTAGTTCCAATGGATAAATGACTTTGCAACCTTTTTTCTCAAAGGACATGTGCCTCTGCTTTAAGTTTAGGATAATAGCATTATCAAAGGCCTAATCCATCCCCAACAACAAAGGGTAGGGGTCCTTGTCATCCAATATATCAATGAATTTAAAGTCAACATATATCTTCATGTCATTGAGATCAACCTCAATATGTTCCAACCTACCAATTGGAAAAATCCTCCATTGGTTTGTTAATCACAACTATATCAATGAGAACACTAAACTTGGCATTCCCATGAATTCCTAGGATTTCTTTGGCAAGATATTCACACATTTTCCCATATTGATCATAACCTCTCCTACCTCATATTTTCCTATTAAAGCATTGATCCAATCTTATTTCCCTAATTTTCTCTTTTGTACACAATGTAAGCACTGATCCATGGACATGGAAGGTTTTCCTAGAACATGACTAAGTAATTCCTTTAAATTGGTTGTAGCTTGACCATCTTCCAATATCCACATAAAGGTATTCATTCACCCTTAAATATCTTCCTTAACCATATGCACTGGTAGGATTTGACATCTACTTGGAAGTTAATTTATGGACTGTGGTCTCCCTTTATCCTATGGGTGAACAATCTGTGTGCATACAACTTCCCTCATGACTTCCACCTCAACTTGCAGAAATCATTTCTACTACTTGGGAACAAATGTGGGTTATTTATAAGGAGATCTATGGATATGACCTTGAAATACTGCTCCCAAATCTGTGCCTATCTTCTCTCCTCTATGGGTGACAATGTTTATGCTAGTGTAAGCTTATCTTGACCCAGTGCCACCAAGTATCCATAGTTCAAAATTAATTGTGTTCACATTGTGTTGTATTCCATCCTCTACCTCTCATGTTTCTATCAACTTCCAATCCTCAATGTTATACATAGTCTTTTGACAGTGGCCACTTAAGGTTGGCACGATGATGCAGGATCATCTTTCCACCTCAGCACGTGCCAACAATGCAACACATCAACACACATTCAAGAAGGGAGAGAGGCGCCAACCCTCTCATTTTTCCCTTGAATTTTAAAAATTCAATGTAATTAAACGTTGTTAATTGCTATAAGACTTGAGTAAAGAAAGTTGTTGCCTTTGTACAGGATTTATGTAATGTCGCCTTTAATGGATGAAAATTTGTTGGATCTAGATCCAATTTGGACTATATGTCCATTGATGATCATTCAATGTAATTAGCCTCAATAGATAGGTGTTGTAATGGTGATTAGACACCACTAGTGTAGTTTGGAGGGAAAGCTCGCTGAGATCTCTCTTGTATAGATTGATGTAATGTATTCTCGAGAGGTTTTGTGGAGAGGCTGTTGAAAGTAGTTGAACATCATTTTAATCCAAGGAGAAGAAAGTCACGACTCTGTTTCAGTCCGAGCTTTGTACACAGTGTAATTTACCTTCAGTTTTAATATAAAGAACACAATTCCCCGTTTTATGAATTTATGCATGCATATGCTTTCATGTGAGGTGTGTTTTGTGAAGGTTTGTCATGTTTTCAAATGCGTGCTGTAAATGTATGCAAATAAGATTCATTTGCAGGAGTAAGATAAAATTCCCTATCTTTGTGTGAGTTTGTAGAAAATTCTGGGTTTTTTAGGCAAGTGCAAGGAGTGCATGATAGAGCATTGAAACCTCTATAGCCAATGCAAGGAGTGCGAATCTGAATTCTGATTCGAGTTCAGAAGAGAAAATGCCAGGCAGGCACACCTGGATAATATCAAACTCAGAAGGATCCTCAGATTTACTTAACACTGTAGAGGAAATCCTGTGTAGAGGAAGCACAACCAAAGTTACTGAATACTATGTCAACTCAGCAAGGAGTGCTTTGAGCGAGTTCAAGGAGGGCACAAGAGAACTCTGCTTCAAGTTTTGTGAGTAGATTTCCAGGGAGATAATTCAGGGTTACTAGACACCCTGAAAGATAGTGCATAATAGGCATAGAGAACCAGAGTTGTTGAACACTTTGAGTAAGAGATCTGCAAGGTGTGCATTGATAAGGAGGTGCCAAGAGGGTACAAGAATTCCTTTGGAGAAGACAAGGGCCGAGAACCTTAGAACTTGAGTAAGTTGAAATCTCAAGAGAGACAACGCAGAGTGCACACAGGGGTGAACTTATTCCAAGTTCATAAGCTCGAGAGGAAGAGCGTGGAGTGCCAGGAAGGCACCATAAGTTTTCTGGAAAGACAGAAGGCCTGAGCCCTTTGAGGTTCGAGTGAGTTTAATCTCAGGAGAAATATCACTTTTCAATAGCACCGAGGGAAGCTAAGTCATTGAAATTTGGAGAGGGGAGAATAAGACGGCTAAGAACCTTTGAGTTTTAGAATATCAAGCTCAGGAAGAAGAGCGTTGAGGTTACTAGGAGGGAAAGAACTTTGTTAAAGAGAAAAGTGCGAGACTCTTGGAACTTGAGCGAATTGGTAAAATATCAGGAGGGATAACGTTTAACTGAAGCGCAAGTCAAGACCCAAGCAGTTGATCTCGCAAGAGGATCAAAGTTCATGGCCTTTGAATCTTTTCAAAATCCCTCATTGGAAGGGAGGAGTATAGACAACACATGAGAAGCTACAGGAGTCGTTGGATCGACATCTAGGAGTAGATTGGAATATTGGATCTAGATCTAATTCCATGGAAGTGGAGGAGCATGCAGGTGCGACCTAGATCTCAGCCGTCAGATCTAAGCGTGGAGGACTGATAGTCATCGAATTTGTAGGAGCTACACGAGGGATAACCCTTAAGAGCTTTGACACTTGGTGTATTCATAGGTTTAAGGTGTACAAGGAGAAGGATCGCCGAAGGACGAAGCCCCGAAGAGATATGAGCCATCCTTTTCTTGACAGATCTAGGCTGTCGATCTACACAACAGGTGTCAGCAGGAAGAAGGATTCAACAAGAGGAAACTTTGGGAGAAAGGAGAAGTGTGAAGGAGCGGGATCAACGAAGTCTCGAAAGTTCTAACAGATCGTGGGCATTGATCCACCATAGACATGCGTCACAATATTGTGGAGTTTGGAGGTTTATTACTCCAGAAGAAAGGGAGAAGGGGGAGTGTTGACTGGAAGTCAATTGAATCCTAGAGGTAAGAACTCATCTTGACCGTTGATTCAGAGGTGGACACATGGAGCAATCCAGTGAGGTCGACAACATAGCACTTCGATGCTCAGAGTAAGTGTTGGGTGCCAATAGTCTCAAAGGGTGAAGGATTAACACCTTTTGAGTTAAGCCCTGGGTCATAGCCTGGGGTCATATGAGGAAAGGGGCATAGCGAAGGGAGCTAGCACCTGTATTTCATTTTTTTTTAAAGGAAAAAGAGCCAAGGGAAAGCGCCCATGGGTATTTGGAAACCAATATTGAGAAATAAAGGGGGACTGTGTAAATTTGTTTAGGGTCCAGAAGGGGTCCTAAGAGTCAATCTGAATCTATTTCTTTGAACAATCCTAGAACAAGAGGTCGCGCAACCCCGAGAGGAAGAGGGGGTCTGCATCAAGGGGTATCAGAGCCCTGGAAAAGATTTGTATGATACCATAAGGTGGTATTTGAGCATATTTTTTTCTTGCAGATAACATGCAAAGGGAGAAGGAAGAGTGTTGATGCTCTCTGGAGGATTGTTGCAAGGTTTGCAATAGTCAGTAGAAATCTAGGAGGGCTGATCCAGAAGAACCAGTCGTGTTCTTTGAGGTAGAGAAGGTGAATATGGCTATTGAAGGCTAGAGGCAAGTTCGAGGAGAAGACCACCAGTAGTTTCACAAAGCATATATGGATATAGAGCTCAAGGAGACCCGAGCAAAACTTGATAGGTTGATGTTGAATATGCAACAAGCAACACAAGGAAGTTGGAGGTATGAGTGGCCCATGAAGTAGAGAGAAAAGTGGCCAGTCCAACAGTTGGTTTCCAAGAGGCAACAATAGAAGTTGAGGAGTTGGCTGAGGCATGCTAAAAACTTTAGTGCCACATAGGAGATGGTTTGCGTTTACAAGAAAGAAGTTGGAGAAAACATCAGCGATGAGGAAGAGAGATCGAACAGAGATCTTGTAGACTTCCAGGAGGGCAGAGGTGAAATTCCAAATTTCCAGGTGGGAAATGAGATGAGATGAGTTGGAGATCTCATAGACTACCAGGAGGGCAGAGGTGGAAGTTCAGATTTCCAGGAGGGAAATGAGCAGAGATCAATGAGGGATCTCACAGACTTCCATGAGGGCAGGACATAAGTTTCAAGTTTATAGGTGGGCATAGATGAAGTGAGACTATCTAAAAGTACCAGGAACCCAGAAGTGAGTTCGGATAATCTAGGAATGCTGACATAGGAGGAGGATCATAGATGCATCCTGATCATTGGGTGAATTGAGATATTCCTTCCACATATCCCAACAGAGGCTAGTGCATGTAATGCATGTGAGGAGGTGATACATCATACATCTAGAGAAGAGGCTGTGGGGCCAAACATTTATGAAGATGACAATGCATGTAGTGCAGGTGCAGTAGAAGAGAGAGAAACAAACATCATGGATTTTTCTGATCTATGTGAATATCTAGAAACCCTGGAGAAAAGGGTGATAGCACAAGGTCATCACATCTAACAGGTTAAGTTGGGAATAGGTGGAGAAGAATTCTAGTAGGAGGAGCAACTGGATGAAGCTAGAGTTGTACTAGCAGAGGAGCTGACATAAGCCAATCTGTTAGAGGAGACAGTTGGGAAACAATTTAGTGAGGAGGCTATATAATTTAATCCTGCAGGAGAGTGGCAAGTCAATGCCACAAAATATTAAATCAACATGGGAGATCAAGATAATCTTCCCTTTGATGCGTGTGAGGAGGTGCAGAAGAACAAACTGCAAAGGATGAGCCATCCTGTAGACCAGCTGGACAAGGAGATTGAAGAAATAAGGAGGCTGATGTTGAAGTAATCAAAGGAGACAATAAACAGTAAGATGAAGTTGAACATAGGAGAACCTGTAGTAGGAGGGAAGAGGCAACAAAAACAACAAAGAAGAGGAGTAGATGGACAACTCCAGATTCAAGTTTGGGATCCAGGAGGATTTCGACAGTAGATTAGAGGAGCTCATGAATTTCCCAGCAGTGGAGTATGATGTAGGAGAATCTTTCCACCTCAACACATGCCAATAATCCATCACATCGGTGCACATTCAAGAAGAGAGAGAGGCTCCAACCCTCTCATTTTTCCCTTGAATTTTAAAAATTTAATGTAATTAAACGTTGTTGATTGCTGTAAGACTTGATTAAAGAAAGTTGTTTCCTTTGTACATGATTTATGTAATGTTGCCTTTAATGGTTGACAAGTTGTTGGCTCTAGATCCAATTCGGACTAGATGGCCATTGATGATCATTCAATGTAATTAGCCTCAGTAGATAGGCGTTGTAATGTTGATTAGACACTACTAGTGTAGTTTGGAGGGAAAGCTCGTTGAGCTCTCTCTTGTATAGATCGATGTAATTTATGCCTGAGAGGTGTTGTGGAGAGGTTGTTGAAAGTAGTTGAACATCATTGTAATCCAAGGAGAAGAAATTCACGACTCCGTTGCAGTCCAAGATTTGTACACAGTGTAATTTACCTTCAGTTTTAATATAAAGAACAAAATTCCCCATTTTATGAATTTATGCATGTGTATTCTTTCATGTGAGGTGTGTTTTGTGATGGTTTGTCGTGTTTTCGAATTTGTGTTGTAAATGTATGCAAATAGGTTTCATTTGCAGGAGTAAGATAGAATTCCCTAACTTTGTGTGAGTTTGCAGAAAATTATGGGTTCTTTTGGCAAGTGTAAGGAGTGCACGACAGCGCGTTGAAACCTCTATAGCCAGCACAAGGAGTGTGCATCTGAATTTTGCTTCGATTTCAGAAGAGAACGTGCCAGGTGGGCACACCAGGATAATCTCAAACTCAGAAGGAGCCTCAAAGTTACTCAACACTCTAGAGGAATTCCTGTGCATAGGAAGCACAACTAGAGTTACTGAATACTCTATCATCTTAGCAAGGAGTTCTTTGAGCGAGTGCAAGGAGTGCACAAGAGAAATCTAGATCAAGTTCTGTGGGAAGGATGCCAAGGAGATAATTTAGGGTTACTGAACACCCTAAAAGATAGTGCAGAAGAGGCACTGAGAACCAGAGTTGTTGAACACTTTGGGTAAGAGCTCTGCAAGGTGTGCATTGAGCAGGAGGTGCCAGGAGGGTACCATAATTCCTTTGGAGAAGACAAGGGACGAGACCCTTAGAACTTGAGTAATTTGAATGATCAAGAGAGACAACGTAGAGTGCGTGCAGGGGTGAACTTATTCCAAGTTTATAAGCTCAGGAGGAAGAGCATGGAGTGCCAGGAGGGAACCATAAGTTTTCTGGAAAGACAGAAGGCCTGGACCCTTCGAGGTTTGAGCGAGTTTAAGATCAGGAGAAATATCACTTTTCAATAGCGCCAGGGGAAGCAAAGTCATTGAAATTTGCAAAGGGGAGAATCAGAGGGCCGAGAACCTTTGAGTTTTAGAATATAAATCTCAGGAAGAAGAGCATTAGGTTTCCAGGAGGGCAGGAACTCTATTAAAAAGAAAAGGGCAAGACCCTTGGAACTTGAGCGAATTTGTAAAAGCTTAGGAGAAGTAGTGTTTCCCTAAAGTGCAAGTTGAGACCCAAGCAATCAGGCTCGCAGGAGGATCAAAGGTCGTGACCTTTGAATCTTTTCAAAATCCCTCATCGGAAGGGAGGAGTATAGATACCGTAGGAGAAGCTACATGAGCCATTGGATCGACATCTAGGAGTATTTTGGACCATTGGATCTAGATCTACATCCATGAAAGCAGAGGAGCGCGCAGGTGGGAACTAGATCTCAGCCATCAGATCTAGGCACGAAGGACTGACAGTCATCGGATCTGGAGGAGATGCATGAGGAATAACCCTTTAGAGCTTCGATACTTGGTGTATATTCAGAGGTTTAAGGTGTACAAGGAGCGAGATAGTCGAAGGCCAAAGCCCTGAAGAGATCTAATCCATTCATTGCTCGACATATATAGGTCGTCGATCTACACCACAGGTGTCATCAGGAAGAAGGATTCGACAGGAGGAAACTTTGGGAGAAAGGAGGAGTGTGAAGGAGCGTGATCACCGAAGTTTTGAAAGGCCAAATAAATTGTGGGCGTTGATCCACTGTGGAGACACATCAAGAGATCATGGAATTTGGAGGTTTATTACTCTGGAATAAAAGGAGAAGGGGGAGCATTGACTAGAAGTCAACAAAATCCTGGAGGCAGGAACTCATCCTGACCATTGATTCAGAGGTGGACACATGGATCAATCCCGTGAGTTCGGCGACAAAGAACTTCAACATGCGGAGTAAGTGTTGGGTGCCAATAGTCCCAAAGGCAGAAGGATTAACACCTTTTTAGTTAAACCCTGGGTCATATGAGGAAAAGGGCCTAGCAAAGGGAGCTAGCGCTTGTATTTCATTTTTTTTTAAAAGGGAAAAGTGCCCGGGAGTATTTGGAAACTTGCACTAAGAATGAAAGGGGCCGGTGTAAATTTGTTTGGGGTCCAGAAGGGGCCCTAAGAGTCAATCCGATTCTAGTTCTTTGAACAATCCTAGAGCGGGAGGTCGCACAACCCCGAGAAGAAGAGGGGGTCTACATCATACGACTGCGGATAATTGCATGCAATGTGATGCACCTTATTATAATCATAATACCACGGTGGAGGATGGTTCACATCATTCCTCAATGCTTAATTATCTTTAGTCTATTTCTGTTTCTGATTTTGTTCTCAATTTCCACCTCAACTTGAGTCTACCATGAACAAATTCTTTTCAAATCTCTCAGTGAGTATAGATAATTTATTATTGTTGTAATTCTATTGTACTTATACAATAGAGTGAAGTCGTATGGGATATGTCCTACTATCTTGCATATCTCATATAGGTCCAACAAACAGATTATCTACTTCCATGGAATATATCTAGGTCATAGGGAAATCATTTTGTAGGTGGGCTTATGTCTTGCATAACATGCAACATATTACTTCTCTTATTCTTAACCTGACTTTTTTCTAACTCTTGAATATACTTCAATAAAGTATTCAATTGGTACTGGAATTGTGCTAACCTTGGATTCAACCTCAAAACTAATTTTTTTACCAATCTGCATATAGACTCGAGCCACATAGCAAATTCCCAAGCTTCTCACTATGTCAACATCTGTTATTGGAGCAGTGGTGTGCAAAACTAGGGTAATAACTCGCCAAAAAACTATTCTTTACGTTGTGCTTCCTTAATATTGTATCTCAACCAAGTCATCAATTCCTGAAACCATTCATCATACTCCTAAACTATCTCACCCACCTTCTACTTAATTCCTTTAATTTTGCAATGCTTCATTGTTCTGACTTTGGCTTTTGAAACTCCTTCACAAATTTTGACCCTAGTTGAACCAAATTCATTCCATGCAATGCAGTCATGTTCTACTTACACTTCATGTACCATTGCAATTCTCTTCCTCTCAATGTTGTTTAGAATTCCACCAATTATGTAGCATCAAGGGTTCTCCATGCATTCCAAATGGTGTTGCAAAGGAACCAGTGTTGTTTTGTGTCCTCATCACATTTTCCATGGAACATAGAAAACCATAGAGATAAATCATTTGGATGAGTCATCACCATTCTTTGATGACTTTGTACCAACACAAATCCATTGCGTCTTGGATGTTGTATCACTGATGTTTCTCTTCCCACAATAGTTATAGAATTGGATAACATTGAAGAAAAATTCTAAATCACTTGAGAGATCACACTCACTTTGTTCACAACCATCATAGTGAGATTACTTGAAATACTAATAAACAACACTCTTACACTCTGTGCAACAATGATCACGTGGTCTTGCCAAATTTCAAAAGGAATGTGGGTAGGATGGACTAACACCACTGCCATTTTTCTCTACTTCCTTAGTGGTATGGAAATTTGTAGGGTTTGAATACTAGAATGACACAAACTCAGAATCATATTCAAATGCCTCTTCTTGATTCTATTGTTTTGAAATTTTTGTAGTAACACTTAGGTTATCAGGCTCAAAAAACATATCTATGCCTTCGGTTTGATTATTTTTATCCCCCACATCATGATCGCTGCCTCATTTCTTAAGAAGTTCTTTCCACATTTGTGAACTCATGTTCTCTTCTTAACACCACACTTTCTTGATATTTACTTTCAAGGCCAACCAAAGCTCCTTCACATACTTATCCTATCCTTTTCATCATCCCAAACTAAGGATGCACTATAGGATAGACTCTTCTCATCAACAACTCTTTTCTAGTGTGAATCTTTCCCATTTCTTCCTACCATTGGTGCTCTATGATCTCTACACATATTTGATGTTGCTTCTAGAATTCTCTTTTAGAGTCTATTACCTTTACAGTAATTGTCCCTTCAATCAACTTATGACATTGAATTTCCCATTAGGTAAAACTACCATTCCACCCCCTCATGTAGGGCTCACGCTTCCATCTTAGCAAGGCTAGGTACCGTAATTCATTCCACCATAAGCATCTTTATCCACATTGATAATATTTATATTAGTATTTTACATGGTCCTTTCTTAAACAATTTGAGCACTTTGGTCAAATACTAATGACATTATATTAAATATAGTATAAGTTAACTCATTAATATTTCTTTTCCAACTAAATTAAAAATTAAATTAAAAATTATATGCAAAGAACTTGTTTTATAAATGAATTTGAAAATTAGTATAGGTTAGCTCATTAATATTCCTTTTCCCACTAAGTATCTCGTTCAATAATGTTATTGTTGTTACCACTCCATCACTTACCTTTAATCTACATTTGGAATACATGCAATAGATGCATAGTTATGAAAAATCTCACGAAGTAAATTGAGTATCTCTAGGAAATGTTACACATGGACTAATGTTGTTGGGAATAATTTGTAATGTACCCTCCGTTACGACAACAAGCGAGGTACACAAAGTAATTTTTTTTTTCTTTTAAGGCCATGTCCGGTAAATAAACATCATAGTAAACAACAACATCAATGATATTTGATTTCATCAACCATCATCTTAAAACACAATTAAGCATGGCACATGCACATACATTCATGAAACAATTATAGGCCCCAACAAATCCAAGGCGCAACACAATTAACAGTTATTTTCATGGCGCAACTCCTAAACAAAAGTGCTATCTTCTGTCAGAGAAAGTTCCATTGCGCAAGAAGATTAAAAATCCAAGAGCCAACAAACAAAAACTTAATTTCCATTCATGCGATTAGTCCAAATCTAAGCATACATTACACTAACTCTTCAATGTGCACAATGGGTCTAAATTACTCCACTAAACCTACCTCACAATACTGAATTGTGCGCGAGATTTCTTTTCATTTTCCCATCATTATACATCATTAATAAAGATGCAAGAGGCAACTTACTTCAAGTGCACGCGTGATCTGTTCACTGACCTAAGTTAAACCAACATCAATCAATTAACCAAGGTGCAAGGGTAACCATCACTGTTATCCATCTTACATCAATATTAAATTAACGACGCATTAGTAATCTAGTTCTAAATTAATCAAGCATCATCAATATTTAATGGCGCATTAGAACATATATTAATTCAATCATTCTATCTATATGGTGCAAGTACTCTAAACACCTATCCTTCAGTATAAACCAAGGCGCAAGATAGCCATTCTAAACATCACCCATGACCTACAAATCATAAGCGCAAGAGGTCTAATGTCTACCTCAATCATTCATTAAAACTTAAAGGCGCAAAAGCTGTTAGTCTAGTAATCATTGATAAATCTATAATGCAAGAAAATATTGGGATCCATCATTTATTAATACCTAAAATCCGACTGCGCACAGGTCTAAAATTTAAAACTCAATTTATGACGAGAAATCTAATTGCGCAAGAGTACGTTAATCATCAATCATCCGTCTAACTATGGGAAATCAAGTGTATTACTTAAATAACAAGATAATCACACATATGATCGCATGCAATATTAACAAGGTAACCCAACCTTAAATTTAATTACTGCCAATTGAATAATGTAAACCAAATTAATAAGCATTACATAACATCTAAAAATCATTAAAGCCCAACCACTCTCTTTTTCTTAGAAGACACAAACAAAATTAGTAAAATATTCTTGTGATATACAACCCAAGATCATTAAGACAAGGGTACATAAATATTTGTAAATATTTGTAATCAAGAGTCCATTTAAAATAAAAAACACACGTCATGTAAACGAGACTCACACCTTTATTTTTATGAGTCTCCATCCTTATACTCAATAAATTTCTCTCGCTCACCCCATTTATCTAAGGTAAAAGCCATAACTAACTATTTTCCTTAGCAATGCTTAACCAATTAACTATAACACTTAAGTAGAATAATGAATCAAGAAGGGAAGGGTAACACAATATCTTGATAATCCATTTTCTTTTACTCACGGAAAGGTGGAAAATGGAGATTCTCTCTTCAAGGATTACTCTCTTAGTAAGACTTAAAAGAGACTAGATAACTTTGAGGAAGTCCAAGACAACGAACTACTCAACGCCTAACTACCAATTGTCAATTTAGTTTCCATAACAAAAAAAACATCCAGCCGCCAATGGACAGAGTTACAATCCCAACCAACAACATCCGAAGAGTAAATATTTTACAGTTATAATTACTTAAAAAACGCCAAGGATACCCAGAACCTTCATTGGAAAAAAATTATTGTAGATGCAATGGGCAGCTGGAAAAATAAACGGAAATATGCTGAGGGAAGAACATTAACACCGGGGAGAGATAGGGATTCTCTGTCACAAGTAAACCACTGAGCATCAAGTAAAAAATTGCGCTGAACAAGGGTCACATAAATTATGACAAGGAACAAGAAATTCGTTGGGAATCACCCACGAATTTCTCCAGGCGTTTATCACGATTTTGCTCGCATGAGATCAATGTAATAACTGGTTGTTTGCTCAAAACGACGGGATATGGTGCCCACAAAAATGCATAGAATCTATAAAGGGGAAAACATATCCCCAGAAAGGGAAATTCGTGGTGGTTTCAGACAATACTCTATTGTGTGAAACGTTGGGTTAAATTACCAAAGAAGAAATGATTAGTGGAGGCAAAAACGATTTTAAAAAAACTACAAATTCGTCACAGTGGCCATACAAATCAATTGAAAAAGCAAAAATGAATTTAAAAACTACAGATCTGCCATGCAAATCAATTGAAGAAGCAAGGGAAATGTTAACAACAAAATATCCACTATCCTTATCTCAACCACAATTGAAATATTTAAAAAGTTTAAGTGGGAGGAATACTCGCTGCCATAACACATCTATGAATATAATTGTATTTAACATCTGAATGCCAATCAATGGCTGTAACATTAAAGTTTAAATATGGGCAAGAGACAGAGAGAGCTAACGCAAAACGCCCATTGGTTAGTTAGCAGATGGGATAACGTTCCACTCCAGAAAACTTCTTCATAGTTCAGAATCGATTGCAGTTTACAACATTAATCTAGGGAACTGATAAATGTAATAAAATTTATTCTTTAAAGTTACAAGAACTCAATAAAATAATCGTCAATATCTATATTCATACACATAAAATGTAACAACTTGTACTAATGAAAATTACACCTGCGTACCGTTACCAAAGGCAGAGAGTCTAAAGTCGTCGTTCCATGCTCATGCTTCGTCTAACTCCGGCTTGCACTCCGTCCAAGTCCTACTTTCCAATTGCTAAGACCTCACTAGTACCTCCCAGCCAACACTAGGGATACTCTTCTTCCCCCTAAGCCCCCCGAGCCACAAATGAGCCACACACAAAATACCAGAGAATGCTAGCTCCCAACTCGCCTCGCAAGGTCGAGCCACCACTCATTACCCGAGCTGGGTATCCCAACTCCCACAAGAGAAATTCAGTTAAGATAAAATTACGACAGTGTAACCTTACGCAAACCAAACGTGATCCATACTCCTCTGCCATCCTTTTTATAGAGTTTTCTTAGTCATTAGTTTCCCAAACCCTCATTAGATTATTTTTGTTAAATTTAATTAGGAAAAACCTTCCCCGTACACATGTCACCCGATCCCTTAGTTGCACCAGAAAATCAATTTATTAATTACTTAAATTTTCCTATTTCCCTCACCCACCTAAAAGTGTTCCTAAAAATGTTCTCTGGTGTCCCTTTATTCCCTTACGTTTCTTAAATGAATTACGCCTTACTTAAAGCCTAGTTGATTTCACAAATAGAAAGTTCCAAAGGCTAGATTCCCTACTAAGTTAGACATTCCCCCTTTTCTTTAAGTTTCCCCTTTTTATAACTAAATTCAGAATTAACAGGTTTAGACAAAAACAACCATTTACCCCTTTTAATAATTAAACCTTCATTAAATTTTTTACTTTAATTCTTAATGCTTGAATTTTCTTTACCCCCTTCTTGTTACATGTCTAATTTGTTTTTTTTTTGTTCAAAGGTTCTACTTAGACCTAGGTTTTAAATTCACTAGGCTTGGCGATAGTTCTTAAGGGAAAAATTTGTTATTAAACTTTTCTCATCACAACATTCATTTTAAGGTCGATCAGGTCCTAAGGAGGCATAGTTTTCTAGGCACTAGGTTGATTAACTTACCATGGTTAAAATCATGACATGCCCTTCAGGATGCACTACGTGCTCCAAGGGTGCCACTCGCCTCTTTTCATTTTATTTGTGCGACGTGCCCTTCAAGAAGCACTACGTGCTCCAAGGGTACCACTCGCCTCTTGATTGAATTTGGTAGACGTCAAACCCCTGGAGTCAATACTTTATTAGGTGATCTCGTGGGAGACTAAGGGCCTCTAAGGATAAAGGACCCTGCCTTATTGCGCACCCCTTAGAGTCATCATGAGCGACTGTCACAATCTGCCCTCATGGCATCGTGGATCTCTCGAACTAGGTAATCGTTAACCTTTAGTTCGATCCACAACAAGAGTGCTAGTAGGTTGTAGCAGGGATGCTGCCACACCTCTCCCTCAATGTCTCTGGTTGTCATGCGTGGCCCCTTTACTCCAAATGCGAGTCTAGTTGGCAAGATATCGTCAAACTGCATCCCTCAACGAAACATGTCAGCTATAACAATCAACCTCATAATATCTAGTCATGCATCACGTCTATAATATCAAAACATTCAAACCATAACAGTCCACTCTCTGACTGGATCCAGAGTCCAAGGAGATCCATCGATGCCATCAACATCCTCTAACGTCCAGAGTCCTGCACACTCAGGAGAACCCAGTCAATAGCACATGTCGATGTAAATATAGCAAAAATAACGTATCATCAGATCCACAACATCTCATAATCATAATCAAAACAACCAATCGTATAATGAACCAGATCACTTGCACGCAAGTGTTCTCAAAGAATAAGTCTGCTCAGTGCGCACAAGAGCGAAATGTTACATAATTGGTCGTGACCCTACTAAAAACTCCATAATTAAGGAGAAATTATAAACCCTGGAGGAACATGACTATGCTACTCAAAGGTTTACTGTGTTCTTTGTCTTTTACCATTTTCATAGCTCAGACCCTGGTCATCTTAACATCTTTTCTTTCCATCCTCACAATGACCTAGCCTCCTAGTTCAATATCATAATGAAGTGAATGTTTGAAACGACATATCCATCAATAACTAACTAACTAACTACCCAGATTCAATACACAAATATCTTAAAAAATGAGTATACATTCCCATACCAAACTAAGGTTGTAGAGAATATCTCTGACATCTTGAGCGAACCAAGCTAGGTTGGTGACTCATTTCTATGATGTCCAACAAATTCAGGGTCTAAATCTAGGTCTTAAGACCTTGAAGAGTGTTGGGATGAAACATGATGTGGAGTTGGTGGTATTTCATTTAAAGGTTGAAGGTAGGACAAAGTATGTTTGAAATTTTATTGTATTTTCAAAGGTATTTGTATATAGTGATATCTCATGTCCTCATTTCTCGAAACCTTTTAAATTTTTCCTTACATAAGGATAGAGTTTGTTTGAAATTTTATTGTATTTCAAAGATATTTGTGTTTAGTGATATCTCGTGCTAAGAAACATATATATTGATTTGTTGAGCTTTTGGTGCAAAATTAGTTGAAGATTTGAATCCATAATCATTTCATAAGCCTTTGGTGCAAAATTTGTTAAATCCTTTACTCTAGAAATAATGAGTTCATAGAACATATTAAATAATGAGTGAAACTCATATTCTTTTTATATTCATTTCTTCAAGCCTTTGGTATAAAACATGTTGAAGCTTTTAATCCAAAAACAACATGTTCATATAACATAGTAAACAATGAATGACAACTAGAAGTGAAGTGTCTTACAACTCTGTGATGGTGGATTTATAATACTTATTGTGTAAATGTGCATTAAATTTTGAATATGTATTAGGTATGTTGACTATAGACATTAACAAATATTGATATAAACTTGGGATGGATATGTATCTGGAAGTTGTAAATCTTAAAGTACATATTAGCCCCTCATTTAGATGGAATTGTGCTTGTACTTTTTAATAATTAATCAAACTGAGAATTAATGAAACTATGTTTAGTGGGATGTTTAAAAAACTATTGTGAATCTATAGGAAACAAATACATGTGGTCATTAAGTCTCAAGAACTCATACGGTCCTAAACGACCATGTAAATTATGGACTATGGAGTGGCAACAAATACACATGGGAGGAAAAGTGCTTACTATCCTTGTGGTCTTCAAAATATGGTAAGACTTGATTAGCTCTCTCTCGGTTGTATGGTCCACTTCTTGAATCTTTTTCAAGAATCTTTACATTAGTGTATATGTTACTAGGATTAATTGGACTTCCCCTAAGATGTCTGCATATGAGGGTATATAGTCCAACCTGACCACAATTGTTAGTTTCTTCTTAGAAACGAATCAAGGTGCACCCATTGGTATGATGTTTTGCTTGATGCCCACTTAGGTCTTGTGTCTCTTCTCTGGCTGAGATGTGATCCTATTGAAGAATAATAACTTTTTGGGTAGTGCCACCTATTAGGGGTAATCGAAGGGATTCAACAATGAAGCACAATGGCACCATTCAAGGTATCATGCACCCTTACATTTGTCATATCCAAATCATCCACATGATAAAAATTGAGAGCCGAGATGTTTAGATCAATAACTGTACTCTTGATTGCCTCGTTAGCATAAATTATCTTCCAAGCAGTTGCAACAACTACCTCTTTGAAGACAGGGTTTCCATAAGTGTTTCCACTAACTTGGTTGTATCCAAGTATTTGGCGTTGTAGGAATTCCTCCGCGAGGCATTAGAAGGGGGGATAAATCAAGCAATGACGACATTCTTGGGACTTAGTGAATATTTCTCCATGGTAGTCTAGTTGGTTGTTCCATGGGGTTTTCTCATGTCAACCTGATGGATTCAAAGGTTATATGAAAACACATAATGTTGAAATTTAGAAAGAAGAAGAAGCAACTAATGTAGGACTAGTGTGAATGTTGGAATAAATGTGGATCTATGGTTCTAGGCTTACACATTGTTAGATCATGGCTTTAGATGGAGGAGAGCATAGAGGTGTTCATGCATGTAGCCACAAGACATTGGGAGCTCCAAGGAGGTAGAGAGGTTGAGGAAAGATTTGGTCTAAGGTCATTCCCATCATGCACATGAATAATATAATGTGTAGTGTTAGCCTCGACTGCATTGATTGCAACAATGTCAAAGTCTCTCAATTGCACCATTGTGAGAGAAAATTGATGGTGATTTCTTAGTGGCGAACAACAAATTTGATTTTTTTAATGATTACTTAATTCTTACAATTAAGGAAAAATAAATTGCATACATTAGGGATTTAAGTCAAATCATATATAATTGAACCGATGAGTAATTTTTTATCTAAAATTTCATGAATATGAATTTTTTTTTTCTTCGAAATAAATCAAATTAATATAGTGTTTCGATAAAAAAATTGGAGAAAGGTTTCAAATTTGGGTGAAGTAATACAAGGTCAAGGGACTTTTACCATGAAGTGAAAACTACAGTCCCTAGAAGCAAATCTATTTTCACTATTTTTCAAAATTAAAAATCAATTAAAAACAAGTTTCTACAAATTATATTACTAGCCCCTTTGGAGGCTTTGACCGCTGACACTACACACATTGTAGTCGACCATAAGTTACTGCACTTGATTCCTCATCCTCCTTTTAGTGCATCAACCTCCATGCAAATTTCTACCATCCTCCTTTGCCTACTGCCACCACACATATGGTCTATAACCTCTCTTACTCTCCATGAGAATTTCTTCCATCCTCCTTTGCTTACTACCACCACACACTTGGTCTAGACCCTCTATTACCCTTGCAAGTCCAACTATTCATCTCTTTCTCTCAACAACATTGTAGCTTGCATTTATATGATGGGTCAAATGTCATAGTACCCATGGCTTGTGAAGAAAAAGTTGTTCAATTCCTTGTGCCATTTTTTCCACTTTCATCCACCTCCCAACCAAATTCTATCTCCACCTGTGAATTTTATGGTAGTGGCAGTGGTGGTGCATCATATATAATGAACCAATGAGAAATTTTATATTTCAAATTTCATGAATATGAAAACAAATTTATTTTTTTCGCAACTAATCAAATTAATATAGTATTTCGACAAATAATTGGAGAAAGGTTGCAAAGTTGGGTGAAGTAATACAAGGTCAAAGGACTTTGGCTGCGAAGTGAAAACTATAGTCCCTAGAAGCAAATCTATTTTCACTATTTTTCAGAATTAAAAATTAATTAAAAAATAAATTTCTACAAATTATATTACTAGGCCCTTTAGAGTCTTTGACCACTGACACTACACACACTAGTCGACCATGAGTTACTTCACTTGATTCCTCATCCTCCTTTTAACGCGTCAACCTCCATGCAAGTTTCTACCATCCTCCTTTTCCTACTGCCACCACACATTTGGTCTAGAACCTCTCTTACTCTCCATGAACATTTCTCCCATCCTCCTTTTCTTACTACCACCACAAACTCGGTCCAGACCCTCTATTTCTCTCGCAAGTCCAACTATTCATCTCTTGCTCTCACTAACATTGTAGCTTGCATTTATACGATGGGTCAAAGGTCATAATACCCCTGGCATGTGAAGACGGAGTTGTTCAATTCCTTGTTCCATTTCTTCCACTTTCATCCACCTCCCAACCAAATTCTCTCTACACCTATGATTTTTATGGAAGTGGCGGTGGTGGTGCATCAAAATTAAGATAGTATTCATAGCTAGAAATACATAGGTACATAAATTTTATTTATAGACTTCTATATATTTTCCTGAAATGAAAGAGGGAGGTGTACTAGAGCTTGATACATAAAAACTGCTTAGAGTTCATTGCACTTTTGTACACCCGTGACATGCATGGCAGTGGAAGTGTATCAAAGTTTAGAATAGCTAGAAATACACATGTATATAACTATTATTTCAGAGACTTGTATATATTTTCCCAAAACAAAAGAGGGAGGTCTACACTAGGATTCAATAAACTCTTTTTTCCACTAAACCATTCTAAAGCTTTGGTTCGATACATGTTAGAGCAAAAAATTCTCATCTTACCACTGTAAGAGTGACCTACACATGCTCTAATAATCTGGAACACTAAAAAGGGGATGCAACTGGGTCTTTCACTTGCTCATTTGATGTATCTTATGAAATAATGAAAGGTTCATTTTTGGCTAATAGGTCTGTAATTAGTCCTATTGGATTAAAATCAAACATCTCTAAACCTTCAGAAAAAAACAATAGTCAAGAATACAAGGGTGTTCCTTTTTATGTTCTTCATAGGAGCCATATCAACTCTGGTGTGGCTTCTAATGCCTGGAGCTACTGTTAATTCTGGCATGTATATCTACAAGTTAATATTATCATAGTAGAAGCTCATGTTGGTACAACAAGCATGCCATTTCATATTACAAATTTGTATCTAGACGTAATTATTTGGCAGTACAAAATTGCATTTTATAGTTTAACTGATGAATATGGGTTCCTTATTCTTTTGGATATAAATAATTCAAAAGAGAATATGTATATGGGATTTTTTTTTGTATTGTAAAATTTTCATATAACAAGTTTTGTAAACCTTAACTGGGTGTTTATTCTCAATATATTTTGGATTGCAGAGACCAAGATATGATAATGTTTGAATATCTGACTTTTAAAGCAGAGGAATGTACATTGAGATAACATTTTAATACTACTGGAGACATGGAAGGGAAAACTTAGTTTCTTAGATGATTTAGTGTACCTAACAAACTTTCAATGCATTTGTAACCTGAGGTGCACTGATGATGTCTCATGTTTCTCATTTATGTTTTCCTTTTATTGGTATAATTCTTTTTGTTTTTTTGGAAGTTACAATGAATGTTTTTAGATTTAATGGCATTTGAAATCTATTTAAAATATTGTTTTTTACTACTCTTTTCATTTTATGTTTGGTTACCCCTACCTTTACCCAATTTCAAGATCACATGATTTTGGCAAAAATGGAACGCATACATAATGTTAGACTATAGGTTAATATTGAGTGGCCTCAACTCTGTGCTTTTGGCAAAAATGGAACACATACATAATGTTAGACTATAGGTTAATATTGATTGGCCTCAACTCTGTGCTTTTAGAGTATCATCACATTTCCATACTATACCACATCAAGGCATTTCATTTTCTTCATTGTACTATTTCAATTTCTTGGTATCTAAAAGATTTTACCAAAATATAGTTGTTTTGTCTGTCTTATCTAGATATAAAATATATCTAGATAATCTAATTGAGTCCATATTGTTTTTATTTATTTTTCAACAACCTTAGCTTGAACTATCAAAATTCATTGTGTTATATTCAAAGATAATAATTTGCTTTCATAGTCATATTATTCCTACTTACCATTTCGTAAAATATTTAACAATAAATTGGTATATTTAATTATAAATAATTTTTTTAAAACATAAACAAGATTTTATATGGATATTTACCCAACATTAGTTTCTTGTGTTTTCTTAGAGTTTATGCTCTTGCTTTGTTTCTAGTCTTCAGGTATGGAATTGAACAAGAATATACATGCTGAAAAAGGACCTCAAATTCTCTTGTTGTTGTCCAATTAGTGGCTATCTCCATCCTAAGGTGAGCATTCAAAGGAAAGGTAGACTACCAATGCTAGACATTTATAGAGTAAGCTAAAGCATAGGTTGAAGCATACAAGTCAGTCAATCCATTAAATATAGTAGTATATACATCAACATATAGAGAGGCATAGGTAGTGTAGGCATGAGTTGGGACAGAAGAAAAGCAAGCAAGACCATTTGGTGCATTTACCTAGTTCTCTCTACAACAAAGGTGAAGATAAATCCAATTCTAGCCTCATTGAGATTAGAATAAAAACCCATTAGTATGCAAGCTAGTAGTTGTTGATTATGAAGCATACATTTATCATTCAAGAGTTATGAATCATAGCATCAACTCTGTGTGAACAAGTTCATCTTCATTTGTAATGTCCCCAATGTTTACGACATCAAAATGTAAATGAGTAATGTAGTGGTAATTTTTTTTTTTTTGAAACATTAGTGAGAACAAGTGACATGTGACAACAACATACATCAATACTTACACATTTTCTACTTATCACATCACTACACAACAACATAATACAATATCACTGTTATACATAGATCAACCATATCATCTAAAGATAACCACATGTCTATCCACTCATCCTACCCTGCAAAAGTTAGGACCTCCAAGACACATAATCAATGCTCAAGTCCATGATACATCCAATTGATTTTGACCATTAAAGGTCTTAGGATTGGCGACTGTTCTGAGCAACAAGGAGATATCTAATCCCATAACCAATATCTAACCTAGCCTCATGACTATATTTTAACAACAAATTACATAATCATAACTCAACGATTTTCATAAGGATCTTCCACTTAGCAAACATAAAAATTTATTACCAGAAGAAGGAAAATAAATAAATAATAAATAAAAATAAATAAATATATATATATATATATATATATATATATATATATATATATATATATATATATATATATATATATATATAAA